>CADEHL010000132.1:2367823-2385323 GCA_902827135.1 Harpagifer antarcticus
ATGCTCTTTTCTAAAGCTAAAGCTACACCGGAGACTGACTTTGGATATTGTAACCACGCAAGGAATACAACTTGAAGTGGTTACCTGTTCAAATACCTGGGTATCTGGCTTGATGATTGTCTCACTTTTAAATTCATGTAAATACCTGCTTAAAAAGCTGAGGGTTAGGCTAGGTTTCTTTTAGAGAAATAAGTCCTGTTTCTCGCTTGAGGCCAGGAAAAGGCTAGTCACTGTGACCTTTTTACCTGTGCTGGACTATGGTGATTTGTTATATATGAATGCACCTGCCAATTACCTGAGCAAGTTAGATGCTGCGTATCACATGCACTGAGATTTTTGACAAATTGAAAGCATTACGCATCACTGTACCCTGTATACCAAGGCGGTTATGCCATCACTTACTGTACGGAGGCTCAGTCACTGGTACTTTTTCATTTACAAAGCCATGTTGGATAAACTACCATCTTATATCTGCTCCTGATCTCTCTGTGAATTGAAAGTACTTATTGCCTGAGATCGCATGCTGTGGTTTTATTAAATGTGCCAAGTGCTAGGACTGTCTTAGGGAAGAAAGCTTTTAGATGTGCAGCTCCACTAACATGGAACAGTCTGCAAAAAGAATGGAAGATTACCAAGCTAGTACCACTACATGTTTTAAAGCTCGGTTGGATGCTACAAAATCAGATGCTGTTGGTACCTGTACATGTGGTTAAATATGTAAATTGTAATCCCTGTACATTTTGCTGTATGATGTCCTTTTGTTGTTCTGTTGTTTGTTTTTATGTCTTCTTGTGGAACCTACTGCTGCAGGTCTCCTTGAAAAAGAGATCATTGATCTCAATGGGATTTTACCTGGATAAATAAAGGTTTTGAATTGAATTGAATTGTATGCATTAAGTGGACTGCAAACAGACAACAAAGCCCCTCTGATCTGCGTCTGCTGTGACCTCCAAACTTCTGTCAGTTTATCTAGGGGCATGCTGGCCTTAGTAGGGGGGCCAGATAAAGGGTCCTATAGGGGGTCTGGGCTGGTGCTCATGAACAAGACGGTGTCACGCAAAGGGGATGAACTTTGTGTACATTGTACGTGTCAAACCGCACTGAGGGATCAACCTCATGCTCTGTATTGTCTGCATTCATTTCATATCAGTGCTTCACTGTCCACATAAAACAAATGTAGTAAGTGTCACGGTTATCATGTCATGTCACAGTTCTGTCTTGGTTTGGGTGTTTTCGCTGTTCTCTATGTCATGTTTCTTGTCTTAGTTCCTGTCGTTGTTTCTGTGTCTCGTTAGCTGATTGTGTTCACCTGTGGCCCTTGTGTTTCTCCTCCCCTGCCCGGCTGTGTCTCGTCTTGTAATTATCCTCCTTGTATTTAGTCTTGTCTCGTCCTGTGTTCAGTGTTGGTGCTTCTTTTGTTGGTGACTGAATTCACCCCGGTGAGTGTTCTGTTTTGTATGTATTAGTTTCATTATCCTTGAAATAAAGGATTATCAGAGTTATCTGCATTTGGGTCCTGCTTCCTTCACTCAACCGTGACAGAAAGCACCAACCAGAATGGACCCAGCAGATGATCCATTTGAGGTGGAACTACAACATTTTTCCTTTGCTTTGGCTTGCTGCTATGATTGGTGGAGGGGAGCGTCCAGTGTTCTGCAGAAGGAGGCCGCTCTGGTAGAGGCGCACCGGTTGGCTATGGAGAAACCAGACTTGGTGAAATTCTTACCTGGCTGGATTTTGAACTTCATCTGGGTGTGTGATTTCCAGCCTGCTGACTATAAACGTCTCGGTGTGTTCCGTCTGGAGTCAACCAGTGCTTCCGCCCCAGTTCCTGCTCCTGTCCAAGAGTCGTTTTCTGGAACTCGGCTGGCTTTTGGAGGTCCACGGAGCCTTCAGGCGGTCTTCTAAGAGAAGGAGTCGCAAGTCCAGGCTAGCAATCCGAGCCCCAAGAGCCATGGTTCCGGCTACAGAACCGGCCCACACAGCCATGGTTCCGGCCCAGTACAGGCTCAGCAGCCATGGTTCCAGCCCAGTTCTGGCCCCAGCAGCCATGGTTCCAGCCCCAGTTCTGGCCCCAGCAGCCATCATTCCGGCTCCAGTTCTGGCCCCAGCAGCCATCATTCCGGCCCCAGTTCTGGCCCCAGCAGCCATTGTTCCAGCCCCAGTTCTGGCCCCAGCAGCCATCATTCCGGCCCCAGTTCTGGCCCCAGCCCATGGTTCCGGCCCCAGTTCTGGCCCCAGCAGCCATGGTTCCAGACCTAGTTCTGGCCCCAGCAGCCATGGTCCCGGCCCCAGCAGCCATGGTTCCAGCCTTAGCTCTGGCCCCAGCTGCCATAGTCCCATCTCTGGTCCCTTCTCTAGTCTCTTCTCGAGTCCCTCCTCTTGTCCCTTCCCTAGTCCCTCCTCAGGTCACTTTCCTAGTCCCTTCTCTAGTCCCTTCTCCAGTCCCACCTCTAGTCACTTCTCTAGTCCCATCTCAAGTCCCTACTCAATTCCTTTCTCAAGTCCTTTCTCAAGTCCCTCCTCTAGTCACTTCCCTAGTCCCTTCTCCAGTCCCTCCTTTAGTCACCTCTCTGGCCCCTTCCCGAGCCTTTTCTAGTCCCACCTCGAGTCACTTCTCTAGTCCCTTCCCTCATCCCATCTCAAGTTCCCTCTCGAGTCCCCTCTCTAGTTCCCTCTCAAGTCTCCTCTCGAGCTACCTCTCGAGTCCCCTTTCTAGATCCCTCTCAAGTCACCTCTCGAGGTCCCTCTCAAGCCACCTCTCGAGTCCCTTCTCAAGTCCCCTCTCAAGACCCCTCTCAAGTCTCCTCTCAAGTCATCTCTCGAGTCTCCTCTCGAGTTCCCTCTCGAGTCCCCTCTCCAGTCACCTCTCGAGTCACCTCTCAGTCGACTCTCCAGTTTCCTCTCGAGTTCCCTCTCAAGCCCTCTCTCGAGTCCCCACTCAAGCCCCTACTCATGTGCCGTTGGAGGTCCCGCAGACAACTCTCCTGCCGGGGGTCCTGCCAACCCCATGTCCTGTGCCGTTGGAGGTCCCGCCGACTACTCTCCTGCCGGGGGTCCTGCCAACCCTTTGTCCTGTCTCGTTGGAGGCCCGCCGACTACTCTCCTGCCGGGGGTCCTGCCAACCCCATGTCCTGTCCCGTTGGAGGTCCCGCAGACTAGTCTTCTGCCGGGGGTCTGCCAACCCCATGTCCTGTACCGTTGGAGGTTCCGCTGGGGGTCCTGCCAACCCTGTGTCCTGTCCCGTTGGAGGTCCCGCAGACTAGTCTTCTGCCGGGGGTCCTGCCAACCCCATGTCCTGTCCCGTGAGGTCCCGCGACTAGTCTTCTGCCGGGGGTCCTGCCAACCCCATGTCCTGTACCGTTGGAGGTTCCGCTGGGGGTCCTGCCAACCCCATGTCCTGTCTCGTTGGAGGCCCCGCCGACTACTCTCCTGCCGGGGGTCCTGCCAACCCTGTGTCCTGTCCCGTTGGAGGCCCCGCCGACTACTCTCCTGCCGGGGGTCCTGCCAACCCTGTGTCCTGTCCCGTTGGAGGCCCCGCCGACTACTCTCCTGCCGGGGGTCCTGCCAATCCTGTGTCCTGTCCCGTTGGAGGCCCCGCCGAACTACTCTCCTGCCGGGGGTCCTGCCAACCCCATGTCCTGTGCCGTTGGAGGTCCCGCCGACTACTCCTGCCGGGGGTCCTGCCAACCCTTTGTCCTGTCTCGTTGGAGGCCCCGCCGACTACTCTCCTGCCGGGGGTCCTGCCAACCCTGTGTCCTGTCCCGTTGGAGGCCCCGCCGACTACTCTCCTGCCGGGGGTCCTGCCAACCCTATGTCCTGTCCCGTTGGAGGCCCCGCCGACTACTCTCCTGCGGGGGTCCTGCCAACCCCATGTCCTGTCCGTTGGAGGTCCCGCCGACTACTCTCCTGCCGGGGGTCCTGCCAACCCTATGTCCTGTCCGTTGGAGGTCCCGCCGTCTACTCACCTGCCGGGGGTCCTGCCAACCCTGTGTCCTGTCCCGTTGGAGGTGGTCCCGCCGACTACTCTCCTGCCGGGGGTCCTGCCAACCCTATGTCCTGTCCCGTTGGAGGCCCCGCCGACTACTCTCCTGCCGGGGGTAACTGGTGTGTGCCGTTGGAGGTCCCGCCGTCTACTCTCCTGCTGGGGTCCTGCCAACTCCTGGTCCTCTTCCGTGGGGGATCCTGCCGAAGCCTGTCCCGCCGGCTCGTTTCCTGTCCGGCCGACACCGGGTCCTGCCCGGCCTCCGGAGCTGTCTGGTCTTCGCCCTCGATCCCGACCCTCTGTGAGCCACGGTCTTCGTCCGCGGGCCCCGGCCTCCTCACTCTTCCTGCCGCCTGCCCTCGTCCTCGAGCCCGGCCCCCTGACTCTTCCTGCCGCTGCCCCCTCGTCCTCGATCCCGGCCCCCTGACTCTTCCTGCCGCTGCCTTCGCCCTCGATCCCGACCCTCTGGAGCCGCGGTCTTCGCCCGCGGGCCGGCCTCCTGACTCTTCCTGCCGCTGCCCTCGTCCTCGGGGCCCGGCCCCCTGACTCTTCCTGCCGCTGCCCTCGTCCCTCGAGCCCGGCCCCCTGACTCTTCTGCCGCTGCCTTCGCCCTCATGCTCGGCCCCCTGAGTTCGCCGCTGTGGCCTTCGCCCCACCATGGACTCTGCCTTGCCCCCGGGCCGTCCGCCCGAGACCCCACACCATGACTCTGCCTTGCCCCAGGGCCGTCCGCCCGAGTCCCCCACACTTGGACTCTGCCTTGCCCCCAGGCCGTCCGCCCGAGTCCTCCTTCTCGGCTTCTGCCTTGCCCCCCGGGCGTTCCGCCCGAGATCCCTTCCTGGTCCTCTACTGTGCTCCTGGGCGCGTCAGCTCAGTCCCGTCCTCCGGACCCCCTCCACCCACCCTGCTGGACGTTGGTGGATTTTTGTTTTGGTGTTAGGGACGTCTCGAATCCGTCCCTTCGAGGGGGGTTCTGTCACGGTTATCATGTCAGTCACAGTTCTGTCTTGGTTTGGGTGTTTTCGCTGTTCTCTATGTCATGTTTTCCTCCTGTCGTTAGTTTCCCTGGTGTGTCTTGTTAGCTGATTGTGTTCACTGTGGCCCTTGTGTTTCTCCTCCCCCTGCCCGGCTGTGTCTCGTCTTGTAATTATCCCTCCCTGTATTTAGTCTTGTCTCGTCCTGTGTTCAGTGTTGGTGCTCTTTTGTTGGTGACTGATCTCACCCCCGGTGAGTGTTCTGTTTTGTATGTATTAGTTTCATTATCCTTGAAATAAAGGATTATCAGAGTTATCTGCATTGGGTCCTGCTTCCTTCACTCAACGTGACAGTAAGGGCCTCAGCATCTTTTATAATGTTTGCAATGGGTCAGGACGCAGTCATCGTATGCAAAGCCCCTAGCGTTTTATTTTGGTGCACTGAGAGCGCTTCAAATCCCCAAATATTTCAACTTTACAGAAAAGTCCTGGGGCCTCATTTATAAAGGGAATTAATATTACGCTCCAAAAATGGCGTACGCCAGTTTCTACGCAATGTTTTGCGATTTATGAAATACTAACTTGACAGGAAAACGTGCGGTCCCTCCACGCAAACTCCCATGCGTACGCCCTAAGCACAACAACGGGAGAGACGAGAAACTGCGACACCGTGGGCACGAAGGAAAGAATGGAGAGAGAATACGTGGAAAGATATACCAATACACAAAATGTTACACTCTCATTTATCATATATGAAGACATTTATTTTCAAACATTGATTAAATGCCAATCTTAAAATGATTTAAACAAACGCCTGTTTGAGACTCCTCAGTGCACACAAAACAGAACTTGGGAAATAAATAAATACGGATAGGTTATTAAAACCACCTCGAATAGTTGTGTTAATGTTATGAATATTTTCTCATGAATGATGCGGTTTTGCATTTCTATAGGTTGTACGAGCATGGTTTTATATACTACTGTGGTGACCACCTTTTAATACACTGGGACATACTGTGGGGTAGGGGTATTGTTTCCACACCGACATATGTGTTGTTATCTATATATGTTGTGTCCCCTCCCTGGTTCTTTTTCTTCTTCCGGGCTGTGCGACCCCAACAACATCTCTATTTGTGCTCTGCAATAAAGTCCCCTTTTGCACCTTCCTTGCACCGCCTCAGACTCCCTATCTCTCGGCACTACACTGGTGACCCCGACACGTCTCGAGACGTTTCCGTGACGGACCCGAACACGGCAAAAAGAACGCAAGTTTTTTTCTCGAAATGCCGGGGATTTTTTGGAATCGTCCGTGGCTGCCACCGGCACGCGGACTGAGGCTCGGTGCGCAGAAGAGCTGGGGACGTGGGTCGCCATTCCCGCATCAGCCTTCCATCCAACAGGGGGACGATGCACGACCTGCTGGGTCGACCAGCAACCCGATTGCTACCTCGTGGGCTTGTTTCTTCCGGGCTGCACGTCCGGCTGCGCTAGCTGACGACGACTAGCGGCTAACGGCATCAGCTACTGATGGCTGCCAGCTAACGGCAACAGCTATCGGCTAGTGCTAACGGCTATCGGCCTTTTGAGTTTTTTTTCTGGTGCTGAGAGGAGGTTCGACCATGTCCGGTCGGCCTCGTGTGGACCCTCTCGGCTCTCGCCTTTTCACCACCTCAACGGCGGCTCCAGACGCCACTCACGTATTCATCGACGCTGGGTGGTGCACTCCTGGACCCCGTCTCGCCTCGACGGTTTTTTGGACGTTGCCCATGCTGTCATCGGCCCGTTTGTGGCGCGCTCCGGAGCCTGTCTGGCCTTTTCCTTCACCTCGGCTGTTTCGGACGTCGCCCATGCCTTCATCGGCCCGTGGGGTGGCACGCTCCGGGACCCTGTCTACCCTCTCCTGCGGCCCCCCTTCCGACGGCCGTTCCATGGCCCGGCCCTCACCTGCAACCTCACCCTCCTCAGCCCCTGTGGTGCTTCCTCCCGGACGCGGAGGATTTTTTTGCCGTGTTTGAATTCTGGGGGGGCTTGTGTGGTGACCACCTTTTTAATACACTGAGACATAATTCACACACGGAACTGTGGGGTAGGGGTATTGTTTCCACACGGACATAATGTGTTTGTTATCTATATATGTTGTGTGCCCTCCTGGTTCTTTCTCTTCTTCCCGGGCTGCGACCCAACAACATCTCTATTTGTGCTTCGCAATAACAGTCCCCTTTTTACACCATCATTGCACCGGCCTCCGACTCCCTATCTCCCGGCACTACACTATCATGTTTAATCATGTTTTATGATAAGATAAGATAAGATAAGATAAGATGAACCTTTATTAATCCCCGAGAGGAAATTCAGTTGTACAAAGCAGCAACAGGGTAAGCGTGAAAAAAAAAAAAACAGTACAGCAAAGATTCACACAGATCAATACAATCTAAAATAAATAATAAATAACATAAAATCAAGGAAATAATGATAGTAATAATAAAGACTATGAAAATAGAAGATGAATAAAAATAAGAGTAATGCCGTTTGCCGTATGCCGTTTGCTAAGACTTGATAAGTCGCTCATAAAACACAGGAGGTATGGAAACTAAGAACACCATATGTGGTAAATTGTACAGCTAATATAACACAACACATTAGTTGTATTTCCTTTAACTGGTGGATATAGAGTTGCTGCGGGCACAGGCTGCAGTGGAGACGCTGCGCCACAGCTGATCGACAGCTGGGACACCAAACCACCAAATACGAAAACATAATTCAGATCCAATCGTCATGACTCCACTCCGGAGGGATTCCCCGATCATTTCTTACAGTCTCTCACAAAACACAGTGTGTACAAACACACTGCCTGAGGAAGGCTATGTGTATTTATTTTGTCATGAACCTTTTTCGGACCACTTATTTATTTATTTTGGTGACGATCCGACCTCCATGCTGTTACTCTGGTTCAAACTGCATCCACCAAACAATATGATTTATCTCGACCTCCGCAAAATAACCAAAATCTGACACGGGTGTGAGACGTATTTTTTAGCTGTTCTGTCCTCATTTCCTGCGATCTTCTCCATGCAGTCAGTCAAAATGAATGAATGAATGGGCGTTTCTTTGACTATTTATAGGCAAATATGGGCGTTACGTGAAGCCTGCAAAAGCTGCACCGCATTTCGAGTCGATTGTGATTTATAAAGGGAAACCGGCGTAGGAAGTGCTGTACGCACCTTCCTCGCCGGTACGCAATGTTTGGTGAATCGGAAAATGTCGGAACATTTCTGTACCTATTTTTTGGATTTCTACTACGTAAGCAAACTTCCCACGTGAATCCTATGCACAACGTTATAAATGAGGCCCCTGGTGACGTCCAGTGGCGACTAGTTATTAGGGGCACAGCCCCACCTAGTGTCAGCAGAAAGTATTACAAATAATGATTACAACAAAATGCAAAAAATAAATTAAAAAATATATAAAATATATTTTAATATCATGTTTAATCATCTGATTCGTCTGTACATTGCTGTTTTAGTCTGTGTTATTCTAATTAGTGTCTACAGTGTGTGCCTATTGAGCTGTTTAGAGCCATGCAGGCCCGGACTGGCCATCGGGAGGACCGGGAGGTTTCCCGATGGCCTGAGGATATTTTTGTACACGTATTGTGAACGCAACGCTGCACAAATGTGGGTCTGACTCTGGTCTGACTGCCTCACAGAGGGGGACTGGCTGTCTACATGATGTGGCCTGCCGACATGGCCACTTTCATACAGATCATACACTAATGCCCTCGATTGGTCTCTGTGTGTCATTCAAGCTCGGTAGGGTGTGTGTGTGTGTGTGTGTGTGTGTGTGGCGCGAGTGAGCGAGAGAGAGAAAGCGCGTGTACCGGTTACGTGTATTGTTGTTGTTAGCATCTGGTGCTAGCTAGCTGCGCTAACGGATATAAGGAGCTGTTTCAACAACAAGGTGGGGGGAGAGTCCTCTGCTGTCAGACTGAGAGATAACTACAGCTCAGGTGAGGTAAAGGACTCTCTGAGTGTTAACTTTACATAGTTAACTTAGTCTAAGTTCTCAGTGGGTCTCAAACGGTTTGGTCACCATTTATGGGGGGGGGAGTGATTAGTAAAATATGCATGAATAATACAAATAAAATGTTAACTAGGTGAAAAAAGGTAAGATACACTTTTAAAAATTGTTGAGAGCTAAAACTAGTCTTTGCTGCTGCCTCAAAGAGGAGCAGGGGGAGAGGAGGGAGACAGGAGAGGCTGGTTCAGGAGCACAGACACACTCACAACTATAAATTAACCAAAAACAAATAAATATATAAGTTTCAATGTTTTTTCATATTGCATATGGTATGTTATT
This sequence comes from Harpagifer antarcticus, assembly GCA_902827135.1. NCBI lineage: Eukaryota > Metazoa > Chordata > Actinopteri > Perciformes > Harpagiferidae > Harpagifer > Harpagifer antarcticus. The sequence continues at coordinate 2,377,139 of CADEHL010000132.1, forward strand.
GGTTATGGCCATGTTCTTATGATTTTATGATTATTTAAATGTTTACAGTTCTGTTTCATATGGGTGTAGTCTCTTTATTTCCCCCTCAAAATGCACCAGATTGATGCATTTAAGTCCAACATTTTAAAAAATATCTTACCGGGGAATATCTTACCGGGGAAGACCCCCCTATAGGATTTGAGGTCCACCCCCACTTAAAATATGTTCACATGAATAGGTTCCTAAATAGATTTGCACATTTTTTTAAATAATAACCCATGTCCATATGTTTATTATTGGGTAGTAGATTTCAACTAGACTAGAGGGCTATCACTATGGGCAGCAACACTGTAAATATTGACAAATAAATCCAGCAAAATGGCACAAAAAACTGGTAGTGGCCTGGCTGGGTGTAGAATTCCCGGCCTGACTTATTGTCCCAGTCCGGCCCTGGAGCCATGTGGGACAAAACCCGATCCTGCCCCTCCCTCTCTCAGTCTAAGTGAACGGTGACTGTAAAAACTACACTGCGCATGCTCAGAATATTTTCCTATTTAATGTGTGTGGCAAAAAATAATGACCATAGGGGCATAGAGCTGCCATCCCCACCATACGTCATCTCACATCATTCAGAGCTGATTGGCTGTAAGTACGTGTGCCGCGAAAAGTGTGGTGTGTGAAGAGGAGACAAGAGAGCTGCAGTGAGGCGTCCTAAAACTCGGAAGTAAGCTGTGCATGGCTTCCCTCGACAAAAAAGCAATGAGATTTCTCCATAGGATTTTAGAAAATAGTTCCAAATAAGATCTGTGGGAAACGTAGCTGTTAGATAAATGCACGTTTTGTTCAGCCGGATAATATCCACATGTCTACCCTACTTTTATCATTTTCGAATCATAAATCTATTGATTAGATTAGATTTATGATAGACTTTTGAAACTACAAGAACATAAGGAGGACCTTTACAAAAAAGTAATAGAGATTTTTGTCCAGAAGGATAGGCAAATGGACTTCATCTTCAAGTCAATGTAAGACTGCAATTTTATTGAAAATGGGATCTTACTAAGAGAGAACAATTCAATATTTAAATGATAAAATTACATTTTTTGGCTATCCTTTTGTTGAACTGTCTGTTTAATATTAATTGATGCATCAGACAAAAAAGCTTTTGAAAATAATATTATATTTTGATTTAGGTCAAAATATAATATTTGTAAACCTGAAGAGTCAGTGCCAGTGCCTCACCAGCCATGAACCTCACTGCAGAAGCTTATAGATAGACATCTGAGTTGTTTGTGCCCCACCACTTTTGTACATCTAAAAACGCCACTGGTGACGTCACAGTAGAAATGAAAGGAGAAGCCTTTTTTGGGTTGTGTCTTACTTACAGAAACTACCAGGGGTTGAATTGGGCCGGGGCTGTCCGGGGCTAAGCACCGGCACATAGGAAAATGCTCTGACGTCATGTTAACATTTTCTTTCTATATGTTTAAGGTTCTTAATAATTCGAAAAATCAATAAAACACTCTTTCTAGCTGTAGGGAACATAAATAAGATGACGCGACGATGACTTGCAAACCCTCCAAAAAAAGGTTACAATATTACGATTTATTGGAATTAAATCAAATCAGAGACCCGGATGTACAGTGGAGATTAAACTGTTATATTACCTTATAAAAGCAATACTGTTTATGTTTTTTAATTAAATTGTCACTTAAATTTACCAAAACAACTACCAATTATTGTATTTTATGTTTATTTTACAAAATTACTTTATACTGTCTTTGTCAATTTAACCCGCTTTTATTGTACCCCTCTCATGAAATAACTGGCCCCAGCCTGATGCTATGTATGTGTGTGCATAAAGCTGTGATATGCATATATTTATTTCCTTTCTCTTTGAAAGTTTCAGAGTTTAAAGTGAGGCATGATGCAGAAATGAGTGAAGCAAAAAGGAGGAAACTTACAGACTTCTTTAAAAGGTATGCAAGACATCACTGCTACTTAGCGTGTCGAAGCCATTTGTATCTTTTATTTATTCACCATAAGTTCCTTTGTTAATTATCCTACATTTAAATGCAGAGTTGAGCAGAACAAGGCAGGTGATGGGCGAGCAGGGCAGCTTGGAAAAGAGAGAGGATCAGAGCAGCGTAAAGAAGGGAAGGGAGTGGAGGAACTTGAGGAGAGGAGTAGAGCAGGCTGAGGAGAGCAGAGCAGAGCAGCCTGAGGAGGACAGAGGAGCAGGGCAGCCTGAGGAGAGCAGAGCAGAGCAGCCTGAGGAGGACAGAGGAGCACGGCAGTTTGAGGAGGACAGAGGAGCAGGGCAGCCTGAGGAGAGCAGAGCAGAGCAGCCTGAGGAGGACAGAGGAGCACAGCAGTTTGAGGAGGACAGAGGAGCAGGGCAGCCTGAGGAGAGCAGAGCAGCCTGAGGAGGACAGAGGAGCACGGCAGTTTGAGGAGGACAGAGGAGCAGAGCAGCCTGAGGAGAGCAGAGCAGAGCAGCCTGAGGAGGACAGAGGAGCACGGCAGTTTGAGGAGGACAGAGGAGCAGGGCAGCCTGAGGAGAGCAGAGCAGAGCAGCCTGAGGAGGACAGAGGAGCACGGCAGTTTGAGGAGGACAGAGGAGCAGGGCAGCCTGAGGAGAGCAGAGCAGAGCAGCCTGAGGAGGACAGAGGAGCAGGGCAGCCTGAGGAGAGCAGAGCAGAGCAGCCTGAGGAGGACAGAGGAGCACGGCAGTTTGAGGAGGACAGAGGAGCAGAGCAGCCTGAGGAGAGCGGAGCAGAGCAGCCTGAGGAGGACAGAGGAGCAGGGCAGCCTGAGGAGAGCGGAGCAGAGCAGCCTGAGGAGGACAGAGGAGCAGGGCAGCCTGAGGAGAGCAGAGCAGAGCAGCCTGAGGAGGATAGAGGAGCAGGGCAGCCTGAGGAGAGCAGAGCAGCCTGAGGAGGACAGAGGAGCAGAGCAGCCTGAGGAGAGCAGAGCAGAGCAGCCTGAGGAGGACAGAGGAGCAAGGCAGTTTGAGGAGGACAGAGGAGCAGGGCAGCCTGAGGAGAGCAGAGCAGAGCAGCCTGAGGAGGACAGAGGAGCACGGCAGTTTGAGGAGGACAGAGGAGCAGGGCAGCCTGAGGAGAGCAGAGCAGCCTGAGGAGGACAGAGGAGCACGGCAGTTTGAGGAGGACAGAGGAGCAGGGCAGCCTGAGGAGAGCAGAGCAGAGCAGCCTGAGGAGGACAGAGGAGCAGGGCAGCCTGAGGAGAGCAGAGCAGAGCAGCCTGAGGAGGACAGAGGAGCAGGGCAGCCTGAGGAGAGCAGAGCAGAGCAGCCTGAGGAGGACAGAGGAGCACGGCAGTTTGAGGAGGACAGAGGAGCAGAGCAGCCTGAGGAGAGCGGAGCAGAGCAGCCTGAGGAGGACAGAGAAGCAGGGCAGCCTGAGGAGAGCAGAGCAGAGCAGCCTGAGGAGGACAGAGGAGCAGGGCAGCCTGAGGAGAGCAGAGCAGAGCAGCCTGAGGAGGACAGAGGAGCACGGCAGTTTGAGGAGGACAGAGGAGCAGAGCAGGGAAGCAGTGTAGGAAAGGCTGACAAATTGCCTGACTGCTGGAATCAAAGTCAATTGGAATATTTTACACAGAAATATACATTTCTAATAGTTGGAAATAAAAAAAATAGAATGCAAATCATGCAGGGAAGCGGGATCCCTTGGGGCAATGAGAACAGGGAAACAGAGGTACTCATTCTCTACTGAATGACAGAACTGTCGGGTAGGCCCACATGGCAACAGCAATGAGAAGCAAATTAAATCTTTGAGAAAGAAAATAAATGTAGCGGAAAAATAAACCTATTAAACTATCTATACAGTGGGGAAAGCCTTAGTAAAAAGGTGCGTTTTGAGGGCTTTTTTGAATTTGTCCAGGGTTGGGGCACTGCGGATTTGGGGGGGGAGAGAGTTCCAGAGGGTGGGGGATGCCACACTGAAGGCTCTGTCACCGAAAGTCCGCAACCTGGTGCGGGGGGTGGAGAGGAGATCCTGTCCAGATGATCTTAGGTTCCGGGATGGAGTGTGGTAGCGGAGAAGGTCAGACAGGTATTGGGGGGCGAGGGCATGGAGGGATTTGTAAGTCAGAAGAAGGAGTTTATAAGTGATACGGTGCTTGACTGGGAGCCAGTGGAGGTGGATCAGGGTGGGGGTGATGTGCTGCCAGGGCTTGGTGTGAGTGAGCACCCTGGCAGCTGAGTTCTGCACATACTGGAGCCTGTCCAGGGCTTTACTGGGAACCCCGAACAGGACTCCGTTGCAATAATCTAACCGGGAGGAGACAAATGCATGAATGAGGGTCTCGGCCACGGAATCAGAGAGTGATGGTCGTAGACGGGAGATGTTCCTGAGGTGATAGAAGGCAGATTTAGTGACGGATTTGATATGTGACTGAAATGAGAGAGTGGAGTCAAGGATGACACCCAGGTTACGGACTTCGGGAGACGGGGAGATGGAACAGCCGTCAATGTGGAGGAGGAGATCCCCAACCTTCCGGAGCAGTGCTTTGTCTACAGAAATATGGCCTTGATGATACTTTTCTGAAAGAATGTCTGGTGGGATTCTGCTCAGATGGAGCCTACGTAATGGTAGGCAGAAAGAATGGCTACTACACAAAACTGAGAAGTAAGTACCCAGGCCTCATAGGCTGGCATTGTCTAAACCATAGGTTGGAGTTGTCTGTGTCAGATGCAGTCAAGCACTGCAACGAAACCAACCACTTCACAGCTTTTCTTGACAAGCTATACTGTCTCTATCATCAGTCACCAAAGAACTTAAGAGAGCTTGATGCTGCAGTCTCTGAAGTAGGTGTATGCTTGAGGAAGATTGGTCGCGTCCTCGGGATAAGGTGGGTGGCTTCATCTTTTAGGACAGTAAATGCTGTTTGGACCATGTATGCTGCACTCTAGCATCACCTCACATCTGCAAGTGTAGATGTGAACCGTTCCTCAAATGATAGATGCATGTATGAGGGACGTCAACGTCAGTTGACGTCAGCTCTAATGTTCATTCAAATGGTTGGACCTCCTCTTACCTCTTGGGACCCCACAAAATATGTGAGGAAGTGGGTAGCTACCAGAAGGTCTGCAGACCATTTAGCCTGTAGACAAAGATGCACGACTGCACAGGCTTCCCCCTATCAGCCCATCTGGGATTTGATGAAGCAGCTGGTCGTACATACAGTAATGTTGTTGAACTGCTTATATTGATGTGGACTTTCATTCCTCAATCAATTCAGATAATATGTCTCTGTACTCATATAGTTGTTTTTTAATGTTCTTGAGTAAGTGTGCAGAGAAATGTTGACTTAAAATGGCAATTTGAAGGTCTGTAATTTGTGAAAAATGTTTGTGTATATATTAATCATTTCAAATGTAAATTCATTCCAGTTAAATAATACTAATAAAAAGACGGTCTATTTGACTTTCTATGTTTACTTTCTCGATTGGTGGCATGAAATAGTGCATCTGATACAGGAGCAGTTGCTTTAGGATTGGGCATCATATATTGCCCCCCCCCAAAAAAAAAAACACAGCCCCCCCACATATCAAATCCCAACTTAACCCCTGGAAGCTACTACTAAATGTATTTTATGAAACAGGTTCTAACAGGGTGCTCATCATGCCATGCCAATGATTCTCACTATTCAGAGCCATGAGGTCGTCTGTTTATGAAACATTTCCAACAAACAATGGAATATGGGGAACCTAATTTTACTATTTATATCATTTTCTAAAACGAACACAATCCCACCCACTTCATGCATTGTCCAGGTGAGAAAGTATTTGGAATTTGAGGGTACTTTATACTATAGTACTTTCCACAACTACTTCAACATGTTGTACCAAATGTTACAGACCATTTTGTAAATGTTGTATCTCTATCATTCTTTGACCATGTTGCACATTTATGTCCAAGAATGAAAGTGCCCTGTTACAGTTAAAGTGAACTGTTACACCACTGTTACACCATTAAGAGCTTCCTTGTTAAATGTCGTTTCCCTCTTTATTAAACAGAGTCCATTGTTGCTATGGTTAACAAACTGCACTATTTACAAAAATGTTTACTGGCTAACAATCTTGTTCTTCCTGGATTGTTGCTTATTTGCTTATACAGAACAAAGCATGCATCAATAATTACTCCTCAGAGTACCTTCAATTCAAGCTAACACCCTCTTCTTTTTTAGAACAGTTGATAAGAGGTTTAGTTGTATATAAAAATGATGTTTTGTTGATCCATGGAGAAATAGCAGCATTACATTGGGTATCATGTATTCCAACAATGCAAAAGACAGAACAAGTGTGATAATATTTATACAAAAGCAGGAAAGAATGAGAAGTAAATATTACAAATACTTAGCTTTTTTTGAACCAACATAACACAACAGCACATGCAAGGAAATGCTCATCATCTGAGAACAGAGAAATTAATATACAGCATACACTAACAACAGACAACGCTGGGTATGGATTTTTAAGAAAGGAATCAAATGGAGCACTGTGACTGTGTTGGTGCAGAGTTCAGACCGGGGGACAGGCTGATCTCACGGGGGGTTCTGTGTCTAAAGGCTCCTCTCCAGACACACAGTCTTTAGGTCTGCCGGGCAGTTGACGGTGACCACGGAGTGGGAGGGGCTTCGTCTTTCCACGAGGGCGGCCACAGCCTCGCCCAGCTCCAGGTGGTTCAGGAACCCGGGGGCCATGCGCCCCGGAGTGCCTACACCTGCATTGATCTTCACCTGCAGGGCCCCGTGTGGAGGAAGAGGTGAGGAGAGAGGGGAGGACACATGAGAGAATGGGTGAATAGAGAGAAAGAGGGACATTAAGTAATTGATGGGGACACAGAGACATCTCTGCAGCAGGAAGTGCAACAGGACAGGTTCTAAACAACTCCACATGTAATCCAGATAAGCAAAATGACTTAATGTGCTAATATTATCATTGTGGCTAATTGTTCCTCATTGCACAAAAAACAGCATTTGTGAACTGTGCTGATTACAGAATGTCGAAATTCTGCTTAATTTCCGCAGCTGGGTGCAGGCACAGCTGTGATGGGTTCATTTATAAGACTTCCTTAGAGAGGTTAGTCTCCACTTCTGGAAACATCTGGAGCACCAACACGGCACACTTTATTCAAATCATTCTCCTGAATGTAAAGTGCTCAAAGTTCACAATCGCATCTGAAGCTGTTAAGCGACTTTACAAAAAATAATAAAAGAAAATGAATGTAAATAAAAAAGCTGAACACTTTTCTTAGTCAGTTTAATTAAGACCAGCTGACTTGCCAGTTATTTTATATAACAATTGAATTGACCCCCCGTGTGACACAAGACTATAGTTCTCTCTAGGATCTCTCCACTTGATGACATTTAAATCCAATGCTGAGCTGCAGCAGATCTGAGACTGTAAACTGAGGTCAGGTGAATATATCATTAGCTTTGAGCTTTTATAGAAGTCTTGCGTGTGATCATGGAGAGTCTGACCTGGTTGAGTTTGCAGGGCACCTCAGGATACTCCTCCCGCAGAACCTGACAGAAGGCCAGGGTGCTGGCAGCGCCGACGGTCAGGAAGCCGGTCCCAGGCATCAGCAGCTTCTCCCCCGCTCCCCCTGAGAACACATCAACACACTGCAGTCACTCAGACACCAGGACAGGTCTGTGCGGCTGGGAACTAAGACCACAACACACTCCTCTATTCAAAACATCTCCTGAATTGGTCTTGTTACAATCGGCAAAAATGGTTAACAATTAGTGAACATTTTGTAGTATCCACATGTAAGGATGTCTCTTTTCATTTACCATGTGTTCTTATTTCAATATTTATTGGTGGTGCGCGTGTTCCCTGGAGCTTGGGGTGGAGTTAGTGGTGTTTTTACCTGACTGTATTAACTCTTTTTTTTTGCATGGACAGAGAGAAGGGGGTGGGGGGGGCATTTCACTCCCCCCCCCCCCCTAACACTAACAGTCGAAATCACCATTGCATTTGCAATTTGTCCTAACAACAGCACTGTGTTTGTGGAAGTATCTCGTGTTTAGCCCCCCTCGGGTCCTTCTGTTTGGACTGCCTTCACCCGCAATAACTGTTATAACATTTTGAATATGCTAATTTTCTAAGTAAATGCTTCACAATTATTATTTTTTTCAATAAAAATAGATTGAGCGACTTGTTTGAGCTAATTAGCAT
>CADEHL010000132.1:2387823-2440592 GCA_902827135.1 Harpagifer antarcticus
CGGGACAGTGTGTGGGTGCCTCGCTTATTAAAACCACTGTGAATAAATACACTGTTGATAACGACAGGGCAACCGGTTCATACAGAGGCCAGTAGGGCGCTTAACATATGAAATGCTGCCATCTAGTGGAGGATGCGCGTATTACAATATAACATGCCAACTAAATTAGTTACTTTTAGAATGAATTTGAGTCCATTTTTTTTTATAGTTTAATTTTGAAACACTCAGAGTTTAATTTTAGTCCATTTTCTGGGAAATAGTTTAATTTTGACCCCTCAAAGTTCAAAGAAATCCTTCCACTGCAGAACTACTCTTCCCCGCCCGGCCGGCCCGCCCCGGTAATACTACCAGACGCACCCGTCTGGGAAAATCCGTGCCACGTGACAATGTTTACTTTGTTCTATCTAGACAATCAACAGCAGCAACAGTCAGCTGCACACCGACCGCTGAGTCCGGAAATGTTTTAGTTACCTGGCCTGTTAACCAGACACAGGTGAGTGTGTGTGAATCTAATGTGTAAATCAAAGCTTATACTTTGATCAGGTTTCAGTTGCCAGCTAACGTTAGCTTAGCTCCTCGCTAGTAAGTATCTCTCTCGGTGTGAAATGTCAATCCTAATTTTAGTCATTTAATGTTGACTTGCGTTTTGACAGAAACACATACCTTTTCAACCATGGACAAAACTGTTTCCAAATCAAAAACAGTACGCCTTTAATTCGGCATATTTCTAAAACAAGATGAAACTCTGATTCAAATGGTCATTTAAGTTTTCGCTGTTACTTCCGGGGTCTTTCTCCAATCATTAAACACAGTGGTTGGCGGTGGAAACAGTCTTATTAATGTCGACCTTTCGCAGTTTGGTGGATTGTATGTCAACCGAATTGAAGAGCAGCTAACATTTCTGTAACAAAACGGTATTTTATTACAAATTCATTTAATTGTCTCGCAATTAAAAAAACACTGAAACGCAAAAGCTACAGGTGACAAACTTAGCAAACTAGCTAGTCTCAGTGGGAACAGGTTGAGCTAATGCTAACCTGCTGACAGTCCATTATAGATTATTATCACTCGTTGTCATGGATTTAAAGCCACGTACTGTCTGCGAGCTATTTCTGTAGGTTTAAGCGACGATAATCAACACTGTAGTTGGTTAATTACAAACAAAATATGTTTACATTATCTTTCACTTGGGCCAAGATGTCATGACTTTTACTTTCGGTTTTGTAATACGTGTTTACACGCTAAAAATAATTAACCTTATAACTAAGCTTGCATAGTGTGTAATAACACATTCAACAAAATATAATAATATTAAATGTTTCCAGTGTCTATATTATCCCTCAAAATCGCTCAGTACATTTTTGACATATTTTTCCTTTACTCCAGAATGACTGAGTAATCCTCCCAACACTGAACAATACATACTTGTTATTTTAGAGGAGCTCCATGTTTACACACTTGTACACATGGCACACCGGGAAGACAAACCAAAAGACAGGTGAGGATCAGGGCACACATGTATTCATTCAGAAGAAAATGAATATGATGAGATAAAGTGTGAGAGTTAGCATTAGAATTCATGCTACATTTTCCTGAAATCCTGAAGTTTGTCCTTTTGAACAAACCTGATTCTTTCAGGGTGGGGGGGGCTGACAAATCATTAACCCGTTCTGTACTGAAGGTGCTTCTGCTGTTAATCATGGTTGTAGTAAACATATATTGCTATGCAGTGTGTGAAGGTGATGTGTGTGTTGTGACTGGGTGCATCGTTCTAGGCACTGCAGAGCTCTGATGCAGCATGTCTGTAGTAAGTAGATCTGGTGGAGGAGCAGCAGAGTCTGGAGCCTGCAGACCATCTCTGGCTACAAAGAGCCAGACTCTCAGGTCCAGGGGGACCATCAGTAGGCAAACAACCTGAACATTTTCTTTAACAGATTTGACCAGACTGGTGCCCCACGACACCAGTGAACATCCAGGGAATCTGTGGAACAACTGTGGAATCTTACAAGTACCTGGGTGTTCATCTGAACAATAAACTGGACTGGACGATTTACTTCACTATTCTCTACAAGAATGGACTGCTGGACAATGTGTGTCCCCACCCCCCCAGGACACTCTGTCCTCACTGTGCAGCTCCTTCAGTGACAGGCTGCTGCACCGCGGATACAGCAGGTCCTTGCTTCCTGCAGCGGTCTGACTTTACAACCAGCATGGCCCCTGGTAGACCCCCACACACACACTCACACAAGTTGACTACAACAAGACTACGACGCCACTGTTGTGCAATAACACTTATGTGCAGTTTGTAAATTAGTAGAATCTACTTGACTGTAACTTGTACATTCAAATGACTTTTATATTTTTCCTATTTTACATTTCCTATTTTTTCTGCATGCCCATTTATCTAATAGTGTTTTATTTGTATTGTCTATCTTCTTTGTGCCGTAACAATGTACATTTCCCCTATGTCGCAGGAATAGAGGCATATTCTGATTCAGATTTTAAATCCTAAGGATCCTTCTTTGGAGATTCTGCCACCATCACCCACTTTGAATGTATAGTCAATTTCTACATTTGTAATACATCTGATCTTGTAATGGACCCAAGCTACTGGAATAACAAACCACTCATATTAAGAATGCCCCCATGTCACTTTATGATGCAACTCCGCTTTATTTGTGTGTATGAATTGTATGTACAGGAGGTGTGGGGTGCAGTGGGTTGTGCGTTGGTGTTCGGATCAGATGGTCACAGGTTCAAACCCCACTGCAGTCAGCATGTCGTTGTGTCCCTGAGACACTTCACCCCAAATTGCTCACAGTATTGAGTATGTAAGTCGCTTTGGATAAAAGCGTCTAACAAGTGACATGTAATGTAATATGTTGTACTGTGTGTCATTTTATCTTATTTGCTAGGTTCAAAGACACATTTCCATTTTTTGTAAATTAAATGGATAATAAAGTATTCTGAATCTGAAATTAATTAACTTTTAGGTAACTTGTAGAATTTAGAAAGATAAATGAAAAAATCAAACAACTTTAAAACAATAGTTTGGATCACTTTTAGCTAATTATGTAGAAAGTTATTTTACTTAAGGAGAGAGAACGTGCCAGAGTTTCATCTTTAATTTCAATGTCCTGTGTGTCTCCCTCTCAGCTGATAAAAGAGATGAGCCTCTCCAGACAGCGAGCCGGAGACCTGGTGAGCATCTATGATCAGAGTTTGGAGCAGCAGATCGTGGGTCAAGGCTCCAGCCTGGCCTGTGGAGATGAGGACCTGTGGAGACAGGTGGAGGCCCTGCTGAAGGACGGAGAGGCTCAGGAGACACACTGCCTGGGGGTGGACCCGCTGAGGGTGATGGAGGAGTCGCTCACAGCAGCACCAGCAGGCGGGGCGGCACGACTCAGAGCCAGAGCAGGGCTGAAGGGCCTGTCCAAAGCCTTCGAGGTCCTGGAGCAAGCGGCCCTGAACCTGTACCTCGGTCACTGGAGGGCCGAGTACAAAGTAGTCAAGGTTAGATCTGAGGAAACAATGTAGTCATGTAGTTAATTTCTGCATTTGTTTCTTAAAATGTCCCACCAACTCTGATTATGTATACAGTAGGGCTGTCAGTCGATTAAAATATTTAATCGCGACTAATCACACATTTTTGATCTGTTCTAAATGTACCAGAGGAATATTTATCAAGTTTTTAACGTGTGTGTGTGTGTGTGTGTGTGTGTGTGTGTGTGTGTGTGTGTGTGTGTGTGTGTGTGTGTGTGTGTGTGTGTGTGTGTGTGTGTGTGTGTGTGTGTGTGTGTGTGTGTGTGTGTGTGTGTGTGTGTGTGTGTGTGTGTGTGTGTGTGTGTGTGTGTGTGTGTGTGTGTGTGTGTGTGTGTGTGTGTGTGTGTGTGTGTGTGTGTGTGTGTGTGTGTGTGTGTGTGGTGTGTGTGTGTGTGTGTGTGTGTGTGTGTGTGTGTGTGTGTGTGTGTGTGTGTGTGTGTGTGTGTGTGTGTGTGTGTGTGTGTGTGTGTGTGTGTGTGTGTGTGTGTGTGTGTGTGTGTGTGTGTGTGTTATTAACGCATTAACTTGACAGCCCTAGTATACAGTGGTGCAGGAATGAGTCCTAAAGCCATGAAATGAGTAAGCATTTTAGCACCTCGTGTGAGAACTCAACCGATATTTGTAGGTGTTTTTTTCAGTAGGGCCTGGCTCATTTCGTGGCATCTGCAGGCAGTCGCAAGTCCTTCCGGCATATGCCACAGAGGCCGCTACTCTGTGGTAGCTGTGGCAAGTCCTTCCGGCATATGCCACAGAGGCCGCTACTCTGTGGTAGCTGTGGCATCTGCCGCTGCTCAACGGGAGTTGCCACAAGATGCCAGAGTAAGAGAACGTTTAAGGGAGCTGCCACTCGCCTTCCATGGCAAATGCTGCTATTTAAACCCGTATTTATCGTGTAAAACAGGGATCACCAACTACATTTGTCCAAGGGCCAAAATGTATCCAATAGACACTATCCCGGGGGGGGGGGGGGGAGACTAGTTGGCGTGAAGCAGACTCTTCACGCCAACTAAGGATCACTTCTAGGCAGGGTTGGGAGGGTTACTTTGTAAATGTAATCAGTTACTGATTACTGAATACATGCTCTGAAAGTAATCAGAATACAGTTACAGTTACGTGTCTTAAAAAAGTAACGTGTTCAGGTTACTTTTAGAATACTTTTGGAATACAAATAAAATAAGGAATAAAAATGTGAATGTTCAAATTCAGATCCCAAAAATTCAAGTGAAAAAAATTCGAAGTCAAATATTTCGGTGTTTAAAATTCGATGTCAAAAAATTCGGTGTATAAAATTCGACGTCAAAAATTGCGATGCAGCATCATCCGGGCTACTCAGACAGGATAAGGAATTGAGTCCTAATGCAATCAAACCGACTTCTGGCCTATCAGAGCCAAGCGGCAAACCCCGGGACAGTGCGGTGAAGCCCAATGCTGCAAACTGTAGGCGATGGATGCAGATGGGAGCAATTCCTGTAGACCTTATGTTAAAATGTCCAACTTAACATCAGAAAATGAACATGTTTCTAGCCTGGATCCACAAAAACATATTCTGTATATAGTTAGATTCCCCCGGGCCCTTCATGACAACGGGACTGCTGCTCCTAGCTCCGTTAGCTCCATTGGCTCTGTGATGCTACAGGGGCTCAGCTCATGAGGAGAACACTACTTGAACTCGGCCGTGTTTGTTGTGTTGGTTCCTGGTGGACTCTTCGTCATGCAAATATAGGATTTATCTGCGGTTAAAACAGACCGTCCATGAATGCAGTTTCTTCGGTAAGTCAACCCTGCGTACTTTATGTTATGTTACTGGTGTTTTTATTAAGCTAACGTTAATGAATGTTTAGAGTTGGGTTAGCATTTGAGCAATCGTAGCTCAATCTGTGCTAACGATGCTATGCGTAGCATCCAAGAGTGTAAAACATTAAGTGGGATGCTACTGTATACCAAAAGGCTTCTGTTCGAGGTTGCTAAAATAAGGTCATCCTTGTACGTTAGATAGTTAGTTTGCTAGTTAGGCTACTGTATGCATTGTTAAGGTTCATTTATATTCGCTATGCTCTACTATAGCATAAAATAGACTAGCTAACGTCAACGTATTGTTGAAGAGAGGCTTAGTGTATATTAAATCAACCTCACAATGAAATATGTGTATCTTTAAAATATGAACGTCACATTTCAAGATAATAACGCTCCCTTAGATATTGTAATATGGTTTGTTGAACTGGAGTTATTTATTGCAGCTAACCGCCTTTCCGACGAACGACCCAAACATTGTTGTTTTTAATATTATTACCAATGCCTCTTTTAATTGTATTATCCTCACACTTGAGAAACAGCCTTATCGTGGCTGTAGAACGGAACATGTAACTTAATGCCTGCATTTAAGGACGATGAATAGCGTAGTCAATGCTTTAGTGACAAGAAAATGATTTGTTTAAATATTAGATGCAGTATGACGTTATCTGTGACTTTAGTCAAAATGAAGCTTATCCATTGCCTTGCATTTGTTCAATAGGTTTGTGTCTTACCCTTACGTGTGTGATACATATAAATATGGCATATGAAAACAAATTAATTTGACTGACATGAAAAACTCATCCAAAGTAACAGTAAAATAAAAAGGACCTACACAATGATACTCAATAAAACTGATACAGTATAAGGACTGTGATATCCAGAAATTTCTTAAGTATAACAATAAGATTATGACCTGTTTTTAAAAGAAGATAAAAAGTTGTTTGCATGTAAAGAAGTCTGTAACCCAGGCATGTAACTTTACATCTGTTTGTTCAAAGTGTCCTTAAGGTGATCCAGACAGGCTGGAACAGAGGAGGAGAGACAGATCTGGACTCCTAACAGCAGAGAACTTCAGCACGGATTCCAAGGTACACCTTTTTCATACTTTACAAAGAATGCATAAAGTAATGACTCTAATACACTGATATACATGACTAAATACTAGATCATTTACACATCAGTGATGTTGAGTGTACTTTCTTAGCAAAAGGTTACATTTACATTTTACCAAGCAACATCACTTTTTTGTTCAACTTTCACATTTCAATGTATTTAAGGCAAATATGATTGAACATAGTGAGAGCTGCGACCCTTTGTCTCTGCATATTGACTGTAAAACAACATGTTAAAAGTGATTCTTTCAGTGAGACAACCGAACAGAGCAAGCTTCTACAGTTGCACTAAGTTTTGATAACAGTTCAATATTATTTTAATAATACATTTATTTCAATGTTGATGAATTTAGAACGGTTTATTCATAATCTGATTATCTTTGTAGTACACTGTTGGATTTAAAAAACACATTCAAATAAAAAAAATCATTATATTTATAGCCCCTGAACAAACAAACACACCTCTATCTTAAATAACACACAATATGTTTTTTGATATTTCTGTTAGGAGAGGACATGCCTGAGAGACAGGACTGCTTCACCATGTTCTCTTTCTCCGAGGGTCCAGAAGAACATCCAAGAGGGAGAGGAGAAGCTGATGTGATGAGATATAAGAGCAGTACAGGACATTCACTAAGAGACACTTATATTGTAACACAAAGACCTGCACACTGAATAGTTTTGTAGTCTAACAGGAACTTTATTTGTGTGTTGTTTTGTGTTTTACGTTGCACCTCAGAGACAGTGTGATTATTGTCAGGCCTATAAAGTTTTGCACAAAAAAAAAGTCAGCTGATCAAATGCATTTGCCTCACTTTATGAGCTTCACAATACTTGTGCCTTGTACCGCCGAGTTTGCAACGTCATAAATAAATGGTGCCAATCTTCAGTCAGATGTGAATGTGTAATCTAACATTTTCAGTTAGAATAACGGACAAAAGGAGTGCAAATACAATTTATTAAAATGTGAACTAAAAGTTATCAAGCATGAACCATCACCATTTAAAAAAAAATAAAAACGAAATAATATACATAAGTTACACTAAATGTTAATCTGTTAATTGATTAAGTAAACACATTTTGTCAAATAAAGTGACAGGCTAGGCCTGTGCCGGTGGTAACAGCTATGCCCAGCATGGGCTAGGTTCTGTAGGTGCAGCTGGTGCAGGTCCTCCTCCATCAGGTCTGGTCCTCCTCCCTCAGGCCAAACCGACAGACAGGACGTTCATAAAGCTGAGGTTTACCCCAAAGTCTCCATCCATCATCCATCCTGTGAATATGAGAGGGGAAAAAATTGTGTAATAGATGCTTTGGACAATAAGAAATATAAGTTAACTGTTGAGTTGCTCAGTTTTTTAGATTGAAAGGGTTTAATAATACAAACAAAAGGAGAGGCACCGTAAAATAAAGATTGGTCTTTCAATAAATTGTGTTGATTTTGTCTTTTGAATTGTTTGTCTAAAGTCAAGTAGCTAGAACTGTTACTTATAGTTTGAATGATACAGTCTGGTTATAATGTTTGGAGGAGGCATCACAGGTGAGAGCACCATTTGTTGTGTTCCATCCACAACAAATGCACACAGATTGATGTGTGTGTATTTATTTATTTATCTACTATTTCTTGAATCATTACTGTCAGTCCAAAACAAGAGATTTTGTTTTAGTAACGTTTAAAAAAAAACAAAAAAAACATTATCTCTTTTCCACTACACTATCTTGAATACTTTAGTTTTTACGTCACTACATTTATCTAACAGCTATAACATTGTAAAGGTGTCACTTCCGACTCTGGGTAATTATGCCAGCATGTCCTACTATTTTGAGAGTTTGAACAAACCAGACCTTCATCTATTAATGTAGAAAATAGTCAGCACATGAAACCATTATGAAAGTAATCATTAGCTCATTGTTCAAAATGAGCTCCAACTACAACAGTTAAGTCAACTCGTGCATCGGTAATAACAATAAATCAAATGATATAATATAATAGTATAACTTGTCTACTTTAAATACTTTAACAACACTTTCCTAATTATACTAGCATACTTTTACTAAAGTAACATTAACATGTTTAAATGCAGGGCTTTTGTAAGAGAGTATTTCGTATAGTGTAGCATGGTCTACTTGACTTATCTAACCGAAGTGATCGTTACGTTACTTTGCAAACCGTCACCCCCCCCCCCCACACACAAACAAAAGGACACGGTAACGTTGTGATTCACTTCAATTAATGATAACTACGGAGCTTGCTAACAGCAAGGCACAAGGCTACTTCACTCATTTAGCTAGCTAATGTAAGATACAAATGCTGTCAAGCCGTCACTGCTTTAAAATAAAGAGCACAAATTGACTACTTACCCGAGCGGCGAGCCCCGCTGTTCTCCGTCATTTTTCTCCCAGGTTGTTGTGATCACATGACTGACAAAGCCGTGCTCTGATAGGCCAGAAGTCTGTTTGATTGCATTAAGGCTCGATTGCTTATCCTGTCTGAGTAGCCCGGATGATGCTGCATCGCAATTTTGGACATCGAATTTTATACACTGAATTTTTTGACGTCGGATTTTTTTCACTTGAATTTTTGGGATCTGAATTTGAACATTCGAATTTTTTTCACTAGAATTTTTACAATTTTATTTCACATAGGTAAATTCGGAGCAAAAACAATCAGATACATGATTTTCAAAGTAATTATTTTCAATGCTATAAATTCGGTGTCAATTCAAGTACAATTCAAATACTTCTGTCTCTTGTTTGCTTCTATAGGGGGGCGAACGCAGCAACCACTCCGCCAACGCCACAGTCACCCCGTCGTGCGGGCCGGATGAGAATGTCTGGCGGGCCGGATGTGGCCGCGGGCCGCCAGTTGGTGGTCACTGGTGTAAAATGTTACTGTTTTGGCATGACTTTATTGAACTGATCAGTACACTGATGATCTGTACACAGGGTTGGGTTGTAACGGAATACATGTAACGGCGTTACGTAATCAGAATACAAAAACCAAGTAGCCTAACTGTATTCAGCTCGCTTTACATTTGAAAAACAACTAATCCGAATACAGTTACTTCGTAAACCTGAAGTGAATACATTTTGGAATACTTATTGGAATTATTGGTGGAAAAGTTTCCTCACAAAATGTATCCTAATATTGATTACCGGCAGAACTGTGTGCACAGCGCAGCAGCATGTCTGTGAGGCCCCGCCCCCGCACGCAGATGAGAGAGAGATCTCTTTTTAAATATATTGAAAGTTAGAAACGGAGATGGTTCGATAAAACGTGCAAGATAACGTTTATGGAGCATTTCTTTATTGTCGAAATGATGACATTTCATAACTGGATCAAATCAAAGTGAATGGCCTGCTGCTGCTGAAGGCATGGGGCAAATATAAGTCCTTTGCCTAATTTATAAAATAAACCTTAGCATCTCACTAGCAGTGGCAACTGCAATCAGTTACAGCTGCCCTAAGTCTGTAGCCAAGTCTAATAACACCAGTGTACACGTTCCTGTGTCAATACAGATATTTGTTAATTATTTGTCTTTACTAGTCATACACCTGGTTTATCGTAGCAAGCAGTGGAAACTCCCCTCAAGAAGCGACAATTGCCAAGGGCGTTGCAACCCTCACTCGCCAATATTTCATCATAAATATAGCACGTTTATTTATTTTAGCAAACCATGCTCCAAGTAAAATTGAATAGAAATGATAATGTATAATCTTTTTGAAAAATAGAGATCGCACATCAGTCCTGTGTACAGATCAGTTCGATAAAGTCATGCCTAAACAGCGACATTTTACACGATAAATACGGGTTTAAATAGCTGCATTTGCCACGGAAGGCGAGTAGCAGCTACAGTAAACCTTCTCTTACTCTGGCATCTTGTGGCAACTCCCGTTGAGCAGCGGCAGATGCCTCGGCAAGTTGTGGCATCTGTGGCGTATGCCGGAAGGACTTGCCACAGCTACCACAGAGTAGCGGCCTCTGTGGCATATGCCGGAAGGACTTGCCACTGCCTGCAGATGCCACGAAATGCGCTTGCTGTCTCTCGTTTTTTTCGATGCCTGTAATAAAGTCTGTGATTAACACAAGCTGAAGAGATTGATGTTTTTTTCTGTGACATAAAATACGTCAGTAAATATACCATGGTGGTGAATGTCTTTTACGTCTTAAAAACAACGGTTGCTAAAGAATGACTCAATAAGCCATCACGCTGAACATTAGCCACCTTTAGCTTTAGCAGTCGTGCTTTGAAGTCATGTGACCATGCTGTAGTTCCTTTATAGGCTAATGTTAGCTTTTTGCTTCTGACTATGTCATTTACATATGCTTCTGCACCCGCACTGCGAGGGGGACCCAAGTTCCCTTCTTCAGAAATGTAGACATCATGTAGACATCACATAACAACATAAGGGGGTATATCAATCAAATAACAGTTGTGCAAAAATATAAACTCATTTTCTTCTTGTCTCGTGTCCCAGATGTATTCCGGTCTGTTCACCCACTACATCAGGCCGGTGCTGTCCCTTCTTCAGATAGAGGAGCTGTTCGGGCTGCTGGGGTACCAGCCCAGCCCCCGCGCGGAGCAGCTGCGCCTGGCCCGGGTCTCCGCTGCCTCCCTGGACCGCCTCCTGGCTCTGTCCTGCGCCTTCTTCCTGGCCCGCTGCGAGTGTCGCCTCCTGCTGGCGGCTCTGGGGCGGCACGCTGGGGAGGCCCAGTGGGAGCTGGGGGTGGTGAGGGAGAGGCAGAGGGGACGCAGCCTACAGGTATGTCTGCTGTCTCTAAAATCTATATTTTTTTGGAGTGAGGTCTCTATTTTCTAATGGAGTCGTTCAGCTCTCTGGTGGAGATGGAATCTGTCCTCTCTTGCTGTTCAACCAATCTCATGCTGCGCTTACAGACATTGTATTTATGTTGGAATAGTTCCCCCAATTTCCAGAGATGGGTCATATTTGAGGTTTTAAATATTTGTTTTGGATGGATTGATGTTTTCTTCTCTTAAATATTGCAGCTGCTTAATGTGAAGCTAATTTTAATTTAACTTTTAATTACCGCAGGCTAGCTTAATCTGTAATAGTACATACAACATTTATTTTTTGATTATATATTGTTTTGTTTATCAAAATCTGCAAGTAATAGGTCAGGTCAGGAGCTGTCAGATAAATGTATAGTTGAAAGTATAATTTTTCCCTCTGAGATGAAGTGGAGTAAGTGCTTTGGGTCCCATAATATGGAAATAATTAAACTCCCAGTAAAAAAGTATGCTTTAGTACATTATTTAACTTAATGAACTTATTTTAATTCCACCATTGTAGTAATATTAGCTTCAGAGCTAAGCATTCACACTACATTTTTGCGTCATATACACATCTTTGAACCTTATTTACTGAGCAGCTGTGCTGATATTATACTTTGCTAAACCATCATCTCGTTCTATTCCTGGAAAACAGTAAAAATGTTCACACTGAGGATTAATTTGACATGCATCCCAACAGGTTGCCCTGGACAACACCAAGAAGACCCTGGATGTCAATCAGCGATTTGATGGAGAAGGGGAGATAGATCTCTACACGGATGAGTACGTTAAAGGGGGGCGAAGGGAGACGGTTCTCATTGACGACGAGAGTCCCCGTTCTTTAACCTGGGTGACTCAAAGCAGTGCCCCCACCCCCGCTGTCAAAACCCACAGCAACGGAGTGGCGTCCTTGTCTGCCACCTCTCTTTCTGCCAAAGAGCAGGTCTGCATCTCTACACTCAACTGCCAGCTGAGCAAGACCTCCCCCCTGGAGGCGGACCCTCCCAGGAGCTCCTCAGCCTGCGGGAGGGAGGGCCGACGTCCCTGCAGAGAGCCCCGGTTTGACAGAGTGGATTCCCAGTCCCGCAGTCTGCAGTTAGACATGAGTGGTTACCGTCACAGCGAGGCTGAAGCCGACCACAGCTGCCTCTGCCTCCAATCGTCTCATCTCTGTCCTAAAGTCTGCACTGAATGCAATGCCTTGCACGACATTGACTGCAACATGCTTGAGCTCTGCATCAGGAAGAAGCACCGAGTGGAAGAATTGAGAGCTTCGTCTCCCCAGGGACAGAGCCTCAGAGTGAGTGATATGAGCGCATCGCTAACTCTCAGCAGCAACGCAGCCATGTCCTCCTTAGTTCTGCGTGATGAGCATAAATCAATAAGTCAACCTCTTCATCGGATCACCTACCATGACTGCTGCGACATGGCCAAGCCGGACCCCCAGTTCCTGTGTCTCAGCTGCAGCGTCTTTCACTCTGGTTCCTGCAAAGGGATAGAGTATTGCCGGAGAGATCACGACCTGCGGCCCCTGGGCGTGTGCTCCTGTGGGAGGACCTGCTTCAGGAAGCCTCTGGTTCTCTGCAGATATTGTGGAAATGAGTATTGTAGCGATTGCTGGTACAGAAATCCTGTAACCTGTGATTGTGGCCAAACCTTTGACCAATCATCTTCTGTGTGATTTGCATTTGAAAAGTATTGCACTTATCAGGCACAATTAGCAAAATCACAGTGCCTTAAATCTGCATACTGTAAACAGAATTCAAATCAAAATGTTGCCTTGACACAGAACCGACATGTAGTATTGAGTCTGTCTGTTTTTGTATTATGGTCTTCTCTCTGAGACTCATCACTCGATCATCCAGTTATTCTCTAAGTGCCATATGAACCATAATCGCCATTTTGGAAGTGTTGTATATTGTCAAACATGAAGTTGTGATATAGTTTGTGCTCTTGGGTCCCCAAATGTAATTAAGTGTCAAGCACAAGAATGTCTGCTTATACATGTATGCTTCCTGCACAGGACACAAAAAAAGGTCAATTAGCCAGTTGTCTGTGTGTGATGTTTTTATGATACAAGAGGAACTCACTTTGGTGAAAGTGGAGTTATGTACCAATACAACTCTGAAAAAGTACTGGCTCAAGTAATTGTATTGACTCATTACATACACTCATCAAGCCCTTTCTTTATTACATTGAAAACAACCCAAAACTTATTATTTTAGTCCTGCTGAGTATTTGGCTATCTTGCCCCCAAAGTAGCGACAAAAGACTACAATTCCCGCCAGATTGTTAAGAGACAGGCAACTTGTTTGGAAGACATTGACAAGAGACAGTTCTTAATGGTTACATTCTTATTAGGTTGGCTTATCACTTTGAGTTTTGCCTCTTGATGTTTACCTCTTGTAAAGTACCGAGTGTGGACACAATTGTATTTTACTGTGATTAACCACAAGTCAATATATAGATAAATAAAGATATACACTGGAAATGTTTGTTTTAAATGGCTTGTACACTGCCCTTCTTATGTTGGACCGCCTTTAGCTTTGAGTACGGCACGCAGTCGGCGTGGCATCATTTCGATAAGCTTCTGCAATGTTACAACATTAATTTCTGTCCAGAGTTGCATTAATTTTCCGCAAACATCTTGTATGTATCGATGACGGGAGAGTTGCACCGCTGCCAGTAGCGGCGCCAGGGTATGGCAGGGCTACAGCCATACCAAGAAATGACTTAGCCCCACCATGAAAAATTATGTTAAAGTAAGCAAAATAAAGTCCGCCAACTCGCGCGGAGTAAATTGTACAGGCAGTTAGTAAGATTGATTTCAGTAGCCACTCGTCTGGAAATACCGAAGACTAGAAACGGTTTTGAAAACTTTTGTCACGTAGTGGATCGTCTTCTTAATAGAACATCTTTGATAATGTCTTCCAATCAGAATCACGATAATGGCGTGTTGTGTTGTTGCAGGAAGTCCCCACGGAGAATACTTTTGCTGTAGTGTACATCTATATATACATCGATACAACATTACGTGTTGATAGAAATCAACACGTAATGAAATAAGACCCCACGGTTTGATGATTGATAGGTGTGTGGGCTGTCTTTATTCACACAGCCTCTTACCTCTTCTCTCTGTGAGGAGCAGCAGGTTCAGCTTTCAGAACAAAGTAACAAAAAACTAAAATGGCATTCATTTTTTTAAATATGTCGTGTAGTAATAGATTTATTTATTTTTCTTCTCAAGAGAGTACCAGAATGTGTATTTTATGTTAGTATTTCAAAAAATCTCCTGGGGGAGAATCCCCCCAGACCCCCCTGCAGGGGTTGGGCTTTCAGCATGTCAACTCTTTCACCTGTGGGTAAATTGCAGGTTTGGCTCCAGGTCGCCCTTTGTATTTACTACAAGACAAATGTGCCTTTTTATTTCATACAGTTCAATTTGGATTGAGACAGGGAAATAATCTAAACCTCACGCGTGGCGTTTCACTGTCAAGGGGAGCGTGTATGTAATTACATTGCAAATACTGATTTGAGCCCCATCACTGTATGGGTTAGCCCTATATGGCGCTGGCCCTATAGATTACCCAACAAAAATACTCTGGCGCCACCTCTGACCGCTGCGCAGAGTCTTCTCCAGCACATCCCAACGACTCTCAGGCCGTTTCTCAATCTCGAGGATACTGGCTTCCAAGCCAATTTCAAGGATGCTACGTCATCGAGTTCAGCCGAAGTACTGTTCGAATTCCACGAGGCCACGTCCTTGGTTTGGGGGATATTTCGAGGCTGCACATGGGTAGACTTCGCGTCCTTAAAATCCCCACAATGCTTTGCGCACGGACCAATTTCAAAAACCCTTGCGGAGAATGGCTGAACCGACGCAGCACACATTTAAATGTAAGTAGGCCTATGTAGTGGCGTAGATTAGAACATGTGTTGGTAAATATGTTACTTTGTTACATTTGTTATCACCAAAAATGTGTTCCGTGAAAGTAAAGCAAGTTCATAAATAGACATCGTGAGGTATTTATTTTTGGTACAGTTTATGTTGAAACCGTGAGAGAGAGTGGCACACTTGTTAGCCTGTTCCATTCTTCTTCGTTTTCCGAAGCCATGGCTCTGAAGTATACTTGCTTCGTTTCTGAAGGAAGTGACTTGGAAGTACGCGACTACCAAGCCAGCATCCTCACGATTAAGAAACACCCTCAATCTCGAGGATTCTGGCTTCCAAGCCAATATTTCAAGGATGCTACGTCATCGAGTGCCGCCAAAGGACTGTTCCAATTTCCAGTATACTTGGAATTCCACCGAGGCCGCGTCCTTGGTTTCGGGGAAATTTCGAGGCTACACATGGGTAGACTTCGCGTCCTTAAAATCCCCACAATGCTTTGCGCACGGACGAATTTCAAAAACCCTTGCGGAGAATTGCTGAACCGACGCAGCACACATTTAAATATAAGTATGTAGTGGCGTAGAACATGTGTTGGTAAATATGTTACTTTGTTACATTTGTTTGTTAACACGAAAAATGTGTTCCATGAAAGTAAAGCAAGTTCATAATTAGATAGATATCATGAGGTATTTATTTTCGGTACAGTTTATGTTGAAACCGTTAGAGAGAGTGGCACACTTGTTAGCCTATTCCATTCTTCTTCGTTTTCTGAAGCAGTGGCTTGGAAGCATACTTGCTTCGTTTCTGAAGGAAGTGACTTCGAAGTACGCGACTACCAAGCCAGCATCCTCGCGATTGAGAAACACCCACAGTGGCTGAGGTCTGGACTCTGTGGGGGGGG
Source organism: Harpagifer antarcticus (assembly GCA_902827135.1). Classification (NCBI taxonomy): domain Eukaryota; kingdom Metazoa; phylum Chordata; class Actinopteri; order Perciformes; family Harpagiferidae; genus Harpagifer; species Harpagifer antarcticus. The sequence continues at coordinate 2,403,856 of CADEHL010000132.1, forward strand.
GGCAACCCATGTGTGGAAAGGATGTCTCCTGCTCCCTGAAGCACTCATTCACAATGTGAGCCCCCATCAGAGAATACAAACTCCATTGATGTTAGACCCGGGGTGTTTCTCAATGTCAAGGAGGCTTGCTTGGCAGCACATGTACCACTGAATCAGTTGCCTCAGAAGCGAGGCCAGAATCCTTCCTAGCCTCGGAAATCGAAGAATTGTGGAACAGGCGTCATATGCGAGGCCCCGCCTTAAATGGAGAGCGATTTCAACCAAAGATTTGGAAATTGGTCCGTGCGCAAAGCATTGTGGGGATTTTAATACCACGTAGGATACACATGTGCAGCCTCGAAATGTCCCGCAACGAAGGACGCCGACCTCGGTAGAATTCCAAGTATCCTGGACATTGGAACAGTCCTTCGGCGGAACTCGATGACGTAGCATCCTTGAAATAGTGGCTCTGGAGCAGCCTTCCTCGACATTGATAAACACCCCGGGTCATTCAGTATAGAGAGGCGAAGTCCCTCCCCTTCCGGTGGAGCTCCATGGGACCTTATTTTGAAAAAATTATGTATTGAAGTCAATGGAGAGAGAAAGATTATCTTTCGATCCCGTTTGAATTGTGCAACAAATTACACATATGATTTTTGTCAATTTAAAAGATAATTTTGCAAGTCAAAAAAAAAAGATGTGTCGTAAAACTGTGAAGTAACACATTTGTTTGTGTGAAACGCTCAATGAACTACATCTCTGGTCTCGCAGAACAACACACGTCACCAAGATGGCCGTCACTACTGTCTTGTCAACAAAACGATTGACTACCCTCACTATCACCACAATGAAACACGTCCAGAAGAACGTCATGCAAAGCTGCCTGCCTGCCTTCCTTTGATTCTCTCTGAACCGCCTGGTCTTTTTAATGTTTAATGTCAACCATTTGTGCAGATAGCATGAAGTAGAAAAGATCGCCGATGCTAATGTAGCGTTAGCATTTCTCCCCCAGGCTTATATTGTGTATTATAGAATGATCACACCGGTGACAGTACTCTTCAAAGGGTTCACGAAATATGACTGCTACTCTTACAGTTTAACATTTTGGGTTACTTAATGTTACTTCATATTAAGGCTAATAAAAATGACAAGGCTGTAATGCTAACTAACGTGCTAGCTACTAGCTAGGTAGCTAACTTGATCCAGCCACTCCTGGTCCTTTCATCTAGGGTTACCAACTTCCAGGAATGGAGAAACGGGACACATGCATGTCGGGTTTCTGGCGGATTTAGTTACTTTTTTTAGTTACTCCACCTCCTTACCTGCTGCGACCTCGGTGGGAGGAGGACACAGCTCTTTTAGAATATCCCGAACAGTTTTGGGGCCAAGCACATTGGCTGTTATCATCTCAGCCTTTGTTCATCCACATTGCATTTTCTTTGCAGTGTTCGAATCACTAAACATGGCACTTGCCCGCTTATTACTGCAGTCCATGCTGTTGTAACTCAAACCATGCTTAACTGTGTGATACACTGATGTTACCTCACATGCAGCAACTTTGTCTTGTTCTGCAGTTGAACTGCCGAAGAATTTAGTTATATTTGATGCATCTTTATTTTGTGTTGCTCGCTTGTGCATTTCTGTGCCAGCATGCTGTTACCGTGACCTATTGAAATCTCCCTCCGACACAAGGTGCAGAAGACCCGAGACAGATCTCCACTCACGGGCTTTACCCAACTGTGTTTTTCTTCCCACTGTTTGTTGTAAGACACAAGTCTTTTATTTTTAGAAGGGCCAGGGCCCAGAACCACATCCTCTCTCTCTTCTCCTCTTTCATTATCACCTCCTCCACCGGCAGGGCTCATTTTCCCACATGACTGAACAGGCTGACATGCCACACAAACAATGATGCGCCGCCCGCGGCCCACCGGAGAAAATCTCACACACACACATGCGAGCATTGTGCCTGCCCTGTCAACTGAGCGGTCCTAGCACCCTTCGCATAAAGCACACAAACACACAGGCACGCAGCCAGACACACTGAATTGCGCACAAACAGAAACATATTTTTTATTTTTCCCTTTACACGGGAGTCCGGGACAAACAAAGTCCCGTACGGGACACGCCCATTTTGGCTCAAATACGGGGCGTCCCGGCTAATACGGGACTGTTGGCAACCCTACTTTCATCAGACGGGAAGCGAAAGAACGAGCAAGACCCAATGCTTGTATGATAACAACCTGGTACTAAGCACACAGGCGTCTTGTTAAAGTTATCTTATCTTAGCCATCGCCATATAGATAGATTATATCTATATGGTGCTGATCTTAGCTATCTCTTAGTGGAGCAAAACAATTGTGACATCACTTACGCGACTCTAGGATTTGTAGTCTTTCTAGTTGCGTATTTTTCATAGTCTTATATTTCAACAGTTTTACGACACACTGTGACTTTTTTGACATGGAAATTATTTTTTAAGATTGACAAACATCATATGTGTAATTCATGGCACAATTCAAACCGGTTCGAAAGATACGTTTTCTCTCCATTGACTTCTATAGAGAACCGCAGTGACGCGTCCTAAAACCCGGATGTAAACTCCTTCCGGTTCCTTCGTCAAAAACGCAATGCAATTTCTCCATAGGATTTTGGAAAATAGCTCGAAATAAGGTCTGTGGTTGACACACATTTAAGAGACGGAACACGTTTTGTTCAGCCGGATAATATCCACATGTCTATCCTACTTTTATAATTTTTAAATCATAAATCTAGTCGCCAGAAGCAAAATGCTAACGTTATGCTATAAACGAACTACAAAAAAGTACAGCAGCAGGGTCGCACGACTTCAACGTCACGCCAACTTAAGATTGTTTCAACTGACTTTCGCGCGCTTTCATATTTTAACAAAGCTTTTCATTTGAGCCACACTGAATTTCACTAGAAGTCATGGCTGTGTCAATTACCAGTCTGATATAATTTAACAAAGATGACAAGAAGAGTGTAGATAGAGGAGAGAACCACTACAAGTCAGGACACGTACAACAGTGCAGCCTAGATGAAGGTGTGCTTACCGGTGTTGTCAGGGCTAGCATGAGGGATAATTGGGAAGGCATTACAAATGTAAATATATTTTAAATAATAAAACAATCCCACCACCACAGGTATCTACAGGAGAAGAGGGAATTCTCTCCACAAAATGTGAATGCCCATGTAGAGAATGGAAATGCAGTCATGCGGCTGCATTAGCCATCTTTGCCATCCACAGTTTCAGCTGCACTGACTCCCCCCGTCAGTGGAAGAAGCCAAAGGCAGCTAAAAGTACGCATTCAGTGGAGGAGCTATTTCCTCCAACCAATAACTCATTCAACCTGCTGACAAGAGAGCCCACCTCCGAAGATCGTGACTGGCTGAGGGACAGACTCGGGGGCAGGTTATTTCTTGGCTTCTCTCCCCCGAGCCAGAAGAGGAACACTACAGCTTGGAAACACTTACTGTTCCTGAAATTATCAAATCTGTTGGGCATCAGGGACCTGAGGCAATTGTGGCAAGCATGGCATTGTCTGAGGAGCAACAGAGGGCAATTCAGGTGGCTACCACTGGTCAGCGAACCAACCCAAACTGGCATTTGTTCAGGAAAGGAAGGTTGACGGCTAGCAACTTTGGAGCTGTCCTGAGGTCAAAGCGTGTGACTGCTTTCCTTATTGCCAGGGTGCTAGGGCAACAACAGGCCCTTGATGGTGTTTTGTCTGTACAGTGGGGGACTATGAATGAATGTGAGGGTGTCAGGGCATTCACCACTGCAACCCAGATGCAGGTCCATGAGTCAGGTTTGTGGCTCCCCCAATCAGGAGTGTTGGGGGCATCTCCAGATGGTCTGGTAGGGTCTTCCGCTGTGCTGGAGGTAAAGTGTCCCTATGGAGCCAGGGAAATGACAATTAGTGAAGCATTGCAAATCAAGGGCTTCTGTGTCAGTAAGGAGGGAGAAACATTCAGCCTGCGTGAGGAGCATCCTTACTGGCACCAAGTGCAAGGTCAGCTTCACCTCACTGCAAGAGAGACTTGCTACTTTGTGGTCTGGACTACGAAAGACAGTGTCATCATTCCGATAGCCCGAGATGACACTTGGCAGCCTAACCTGTTGGCTCTTGAGGACTTTTTCAAGGCCCAGATGCTTCCAAAGCTGGCACTGCCGGAATAATCACCTTTGTCACTGTTGTGGTTATTTTCTGAAAAAGACAGAAAAACAAAAAGGCATATTAATTGACTTGTTCTGAGTTCAGAGAGCACTGCTGTTCAAATTACATATTTTTTTTTAGAGAAAACTCATCTTCAGGATGTTATGGTTCCCCTTTGAAGATCTTTCTTGTAGCTGCTGCGATCCTTGTTTGAGTCGTTCATATGTTCGATGAAAAAGATCATAAATCATTTTCAAATATAGTAATTTTAAGAAATTGTGAATCGTTTTTAATTTACATTTACTCATCTTTGCAATGTTGTGGTTGTTAGAGTGTTAGGTTTCTGACTACAGAGAATAACATATTTATAAAAATAATATTTCTTAATAAAAAAAGGCAGTCCATGCAGAAAACTATTGTGGTTTCTTGATTCAAGCCTGCCTCTGAATCCCAAATCACAAAGCATTCTTTGGAGTAACGTTTTTGATAGAGAAAGACAGAAAACAAACATGAGCCTACCCGAGAGGCCAGACTTTAAGGTAAAAAGATTTATAGATTTATATTTGCAGATATTATCAGCACATCTGAGTCAAATTAATATGTGTATTAAACAGAACCTACATAAAAGAAATAAAATGCACCCAGTTTAAAGACATTGTTTGAGTTTAATGATGAACTCAAAATGTAAAACAAAGTATAATAATACATTTTATGAATATAGAGCTTTTCTACAACTCAAAGACGGTTTACAGTATGAGGGAGGGTAGAGAAACAAGGACAGGCAAACAAATAAATATAGTAAAATAAAATAAACAAAAGTCAGTCAAGAGGAAGTTGATTGAGAGGGGGGAGGGGGGCTTACAGAGTTGAAAAGATGTGTATGAAACATATGTGAAAAGACATTATTTTTCTGCCACCTCTTTTATGAGAGGACGTTGGAAGTTCACTAGTGCGCAACATACCTGCACCAGTTTATCTGCGAAGTGCCTCAGGTGAGATGGAATGAACTTTAGGATCCTACATTCTTTCAAACGAGCATTCGCTCTCTCGACGTGAATCCTATTTTGTGCGATAAGCTTTGTAGCCTGTGCTTCGCTGTGTGTCAGTTGGCCATGACAGAGGAATGGGGGAATGTTGACAGCGACTCCTTCTGGAAGAATGTTCTGGATTAAGAATCCCTTGTCAGCCAACATCAGATCTCCAGGTTTGAAATGCTGAAGAACACCAGAATCCCGTACTATTTCTTTGTCGCTTGTTGAACCTGGGTATAGTTTGCTGCAGTATGTGATCACAGCATTTGGTGCTACCCCCAGCAGAAGGAGTGCATGCCACGGTAAGCAGAGTAGGTCTCTTTCTGGATATCCATTTGCTTGGGAATAACAATTTTGATGTCCGTACAATCCACTATCATTCTGCAGTTTTGGATTTGCCGAAATGAAGAAGGCAAGTTGGTTTTATTTTTCTCCCGGCTGGGAACAGTACTCATTATGTCCTTAAAAAGTAATTTATGGAGAACCTCTATAAATGTCACATTTCTGACAGTGCTTTCACCGCAGTGAAAGAGTGCAGCCAGATGAAGGTGTGTGTAATTATGACGCAGTTTCATGAGGGTCATGAAAACTTGGTCTTCAAGACTGAGTGCTTTGGGGAACCAACCTTCTGGGTATGTAATGGAACCCTCAAAACGAGCAACATACTCACACACAGCACTGAATGTGTCTCTATCTGGCAATCCTGTCTCCATCCTGAAGATTATTATAATCTGATATTTGGGAAGAGTGTTACATTAGAAATGGCAGAAAGTCTTGTTGCAATTTCAAAATATTGAAAGAGGCCCCTGGAGTTTCTCTGGTAATTATCAATAGTAGCAGTTAAGTGAATACTGTTCAAACAATACCTGTGTTTGTGTTTTGTATTGATTTCTCTGTTTTATCCTTTTATAAATGTGAGGACTAAACTTGCTTCAAACATTCTAGGGTGCTTGGAGTAAACAGGTTTTATTGCTCTGTGGGGGAGGGGTAGTTAAGCAGGCTAGGTGGATGACAGTTCCTTCTGCTTAAGATCTCCAGTATGTCATGTTTCAGGGAAGTCTACATATCTTGAATGGTATATGTGTGTTTAATTACTTTATATATGTGTGTTTAATTACTTTGTATTAGTAATAGCAGTGTGTAAACAAAAGCTGGAAATATGAGAGTATTAATAAGTGTATCTTTGTGAACAAGTCTCTGGAATGAGCAAGGGGGTGTGAAAATCTATGCAGGAAAAGGAGATAACGGACACCAGATGTTTTTTATTATCAGCTCAGAGACAATAGTTTATTACCCTCTGCTGGCACGCGCTGATTCACTAAGAGAAGCCATCTTTTTTGCATCTCCCAATGAGAAACTGACCACAGCTCCTCCTGGGTTTATTTTCTGCATATAAGCTATTCTATTTTTTAGTTATTTCTCTTTTACTTCTGCCGACAAGATGAAAGGTCCTCCCAGCAGTTGAACCAGAGCAGGGAGTAGGGCCCAGGCCTACTCCTTTGAGAATGTAATGTATTCTTACCGTTTATCATTAAAACAGATTATTGTTTAACCCTCATCCTGGCTGTTTTGAGTTTTCCCTCCTGTTATGATTGTATCCAGCTCGCCAAACGACATGCAGTGGCAAGGTGGGTTCTAAAAACCTCCATAACCCAACAAGTGGTGACCCCGACGTGAGGCGAGTTGGAGTACAGAGGAGGTCACATGAGCAGCCAGCGGATGGAGGGGGATACCTGGAATAATCTGACAACTAAGGATCCTAAAAGTAAAAGGTAAAACGGACGTCTGTTTCTATCGAAGGTCTGTAAATTGGCTAAGCTAAAAGTTAGAGTTGTCAAGGATATTTCCAGGTGTCATTGACGGTATAATGCAATACATATTTTAGCATAGATAGGTAAGTTATAAATAAATAAAGCAACGAGGTGTTAAGAGTAAAGTGAAAGGTGCCGTAGATTTTTCAGAATCATACGGCTAAACTCGTTAGCTACACGTGAAGCGATGAGGAGTGTAAGACGAAGGTGAAATGCCCCGTGGGTTTTTTCAGAAATCGAGACGGCTAACTCATCGGGGATGTTCAGTGGTTTTCTAAAGACTCCATCCAGAACAAAACAGAATAATGCTTTCCTGTCTCTTAGGAGCCGGCAGTTGCATTATATGTATAGAATCCAAGAGTAGAAACGCGAACTTCAAAAGCCATTGAAATTAACGGATTTCTCTTGTTCTGTTGGGTTTAACGCCCATTCTGTTGAAAGAAATATTGCATCTTAAAAGCTGAACAGACAGCGTGGAGGATATATTTAGGTGCATATATATATATATATATATATATATATTATTGAACACAGGAAAGCCTTAGTCAGATAAAGAAATACGAAGTCATTCTTGTTTCAAGAAAGCCCCCCTTCTCCTGGAATGCCTGACAGCTCCAGCCGGGGTGTCTGTGAGAGTATCCCCCCCTTTCTCTCTCCTGTTTACTCTCTTCTTTAATGCCTGAAGAAAAAGGAGGTCATTTAAAACAAGGGGTGAATAATCAACAAGTGATCTGAAGTTGGAATGAATAACAGTGAAAACTAATACATCAATGTGTGATTTGATGTAGTAAGATATATTGAAATAAATAACAAACTATAATTTGTTGTTTTTGGCATAGTTTTTGTAGGATACAGTTACGTCACATTGTGGTTTTATGAGAGGTTTGAGAACTGCTTGTTACCATTGCATTGCATTGTGAATTTCGTGGTATTTGTCATTAACTGAGAATTGTACTTAATTAGATTTCAGAGGAACTTAATTGCATACAGTAACGTTGAGGGAAAGTAAAAAGAGGTTTACTGAGTATATGAAGTACATTCAAATTAAATATAATAGTGGATTATTCTACCTAGATTAGACATACAAAGAGGACAATTTGTTAAACATTAAATAACAAACTCACTGTACGAAATATACATTGTAATGTTATTTAGGAGTTGTATTGATCATGCCACAGTGACTCTGAGTTGGTGGTTGTTTAATGTAGATAGGAAACTGAAAACGCAAACAATTCACCACAATTGTGTTTTTAAGTTTGTGAAGAAAGAGTAGAAAGTAAACAGAAGGTTTTGTAAGTTTGTCAGTCAGAGAGAAGCTGTTAAAGGTTTAAACATTACAGAGGTGCTGCACGAAGACAAAAGCCATCTCACACGGTTGGATAAACACAGAGGTGATTGATGAGAGAAGCTTGTGGACATGAGCAGGCTGCCCAGAGAGAGAGACTAGGAACTATGATCAAATGATAGGACAAGAGATGTTGGGAAATGTAGGCTCACCTCTGTTATTGTGTGTTATGAACTGGCCTTGTCTGGTTACATTTTTATTGAAGCCAGACTACAAGTCGTATGGTTTAATTTTTATTGAACTCAGTCTCCAAGCAGTGTGGTTTCTCTCTGCACATGGTTGAGTCTTCCTCTCCCCTTCCCCCGGTCATCCAAGTTATTTGACCCCATGAGGTCAAGAGTCATTCTGTTAGACCACAATCTTGAGTAAGACAAATCATTGTTCTTTTGTCACATTTTGAATTACATAAGAGTTCATTTTGCTAAATCAATTTATCTTTAATTTGTAGTTGGTGTTTGGTGTTTGCTAACATTTTTAGGAACGACATAGACCTACACTTGAGTCAAATTACATTACTGTGATCGGATTAGTGTGCTCTGCAGGGTTACTATTGTTAAGTATGGAGGGGTTCTTTCATAGTGTGTGAAATATGTGGTGCTTGAAACATCTAGGTATTTAAATGTATAGAAGAAAATGGTTTCCTGAAAGAATTAATTGGAGTAAACATGTTACAGTGGGTGTTGAAAAACTTAGTTTGGGTAAATATGTAACAATGGATGAAACAATTTTTAGAGTGAGTTTTTGTAATATCATTAGTAGACATGAATTGTGTTGTTTGGATGGCATTTAACAACTAAGACAGTATGATTAGAAAAAGACAGAGTGGAAAGGGTTGGATTTATTTAACCTCAGTGTGCTAGACTTCTTATAGGTAATGCGTCCCGAGACCTGGACTCCCCCTCTGAGTCAGAAAGGCTACGATCCCGACCCTCCAAGCAGACAAAAGACCTAACCCAACAGGAGACTCCTCCTTCTCCATCGAACAGACAGAGAACCAGAGCTGAAACAACAATTACAACAACAACAACAAGACTGCAGCCAGAACTATCTCCACCTGTGGCATCCAGAACCAAACAGCTTGCTGACAGGCAGAGATCTACTTTCATCAGTCCCTCAGACGGGGCATGAAGTTCCAAGCTGAGCCACAAGAATTGGCAAGAGCAAAGTGTGGGACATGAGAGCAGAATCCGCCCTCCATAAAAACAGCAATGGGACTGTAAAGGAGGAGATGAAATGCAAAGCAGTGCAACAACAGTGACATGATGGGGGCTGCAGATGTAACTGGGCCAAAGGCTGCCTAAAGAGTTACAGCGGAGGGATTCAACAGCTGATGGACTGAAGAGAAGACAGAATCAGAGGAGTTGGCATGGTCGATTAGAAGCGAGGAGGCCGGGGTCACGGCTTGAGACAACCAGGGGAGGAGAAAAGGAAAACGGGAATAAGTGAGTTTACACATAAACACACTTATTCACAAAACGCACATTTAAAGAACTTGAATTAACTTCATAAATACGTAAAGACAAAGATTTATTAACCATGAATTAATCAATTGGTAAATTAAAAATAGCAGTAAAGAGGAAACTATTAAAGTAAAATGAGAATCATCCTAAAACACACTGAGGGATAAAGGGGGTATATGACAGAATAGAACCATATTCTTCAATCTTTTCATCATGTTAACAAATCATTCTTCAAGAGATTTTGATTAACACCATTAAAGGGATAGTTTTAGGAACCGCGCTATAAGACAAACCTTTATTTGAATGGATAATGTTAGAGGGAGAGCTAGTGCCAAGCCAAATATAATTCCAATCTATAGAGTATTGATTTCACCATTGTGGCATGGTTATTACCATAGGAGGGCTTTAGGATGGAAATATGAAATGACTTCTGTTTTTGGATCCTTGATAAAGTAGGGAGTAATTGTTGCGTGTTCGGACACCCTGGGTTCCACACACTGCTAAAGAATTTAACATTGTTTTTAAGTAGACCAGAATTGAAGATAAATGGGTTTAATGAGCTATGAAATGCAGAGCTACACAGATCCTAGTAATGTTTTGACACAAGATAATAGTTAAGTACAGAAGTTTCTGAAATAGATCTATTAGACATTTTAATATAGATTAGGTGTTAATAAACTGCAGTAGTAGTACTATAAGGAAGTGAAATTTTTTGGCTAACACTTTTCAGGGAATGTGCGGAACAGCTGTTCCGATGAAAAGTTAGATATATCTTGAAAATTATAGTTGTAATTGTGAATTAATTAATGATGGCGCTCCATATATGACAGATTTTTGTAGACAAAGGATATCAATCAATCAATCAATCAATCAATGTTTATTTATATAGCCCAATATCACAAATGTTACATTTGTCTCAGTGGACTTCACAGTTTGTACAAAATATCAGTATGACAATATGACACCCTCTGTCCTTAGACCCTCACATCGTACAAGGAAAAACTTCCGAAGAAAACCCACAGTTTAAAGGGAAAAATGGGAGAAACCTCAGGGAGAGCAACAGAGGAGGGATCCCTCTCCCAGGACGGACAGTCGTGCAATAGATGCCGTGTGTAAATTGAAAAGATAATACATTTGCAACATAGGTAGTCCAAATGTTTGGAAATGCATGTGTGTGTAATAGGAAGATGGATCCACGAGGATATCCATCCAGGACCTATGATCCAGGACCACAGCCACGACTCAAGATCCAGGGCTCGTGATGCAGGACACAGGACCGCAGGATCATCCATGACTCCGGATCCCAGCGTATATAGACACCAAAAAGAAAGAAATTTGGGGAAGCTGGGTTAATCGGAACATGGGAGTACACAGGTATAGACAGAGAGAAGGAAGAAGTAAGATGTCCCCCGACAAACTAAGCCTATATCAGCAAAACTAGGGGCTGAATCTAATCAGCCCTAACTATAAGCTTTATCAAAAAGGAAGGTCTTAAGCGCACTCTTAAAAACGGATAGGGTGTCTGCCGCCCGAACACAAACTGGAAGCTGATTCCACAAATGTGGAGCTTGATAAGAAAAGGCTCTGGCTCCCATTGTACTTTTAGAGACTCTAGGAACAACCAACAACCCTGCATTCTTGGAACGCAATGCCCTAGTAGGACAGTAGGGTATAATGAGTTCTTTAAGGTAAGATGGCGCCTGCCCATTAAGGGCTTTGTAGGCGAGAAGAAGAATTTTAAATTCTATCCTGTGTTCTATAGGGAGCCAGTGTAAGGCAGCCAGAACAGGAGTAATGTGGTCCCTTTTCCTAACTCTGGTTAGTACACGAGCTGCAGCATTTTGAATTAGCTGAAGCGACTTGACTGACTTCTTGGTACACCCTGATAATAAAGAGTTACAATAATCCAGCCTTGAAGTAACAAATGCATGGACTAGTTTCTCTGCATCGTTTTGAGGCAAGATATGCCTGATTTTTGCAATGTTACGTAGATGGAAGTAGGCGGTCCTTGAAATTGATTTTATGTGGGCGTTAAAGGATAAATCCTGATCAAATATAACACCAAGATTCCTTACAGTCTCACTGGAGGCCAAATTAATGCCATCCATAGTTAGTATATCTTTAGATAATTTGTTTCGTAGATTCTTCGGGCCAAGTACAATAACTTCAGTTTTGGTCGTGTTTAACATCAAAAAGTTTAAGGTCATCCACGTTTTTAAGTCCTTGAGGCAGTCTTGAATTTTATTTAGATGATTAATTTCATCAGGCTTGATTGATAAATATAGTTGAGTATCATCCGCATAACAATGAAAATTTACAGAATGATTCCTTATAATATTGCCTAACGGAAGCATATATAATGTGAACAAAATAGGTCCGAGCACTGAGCCCTGTGGCACTCCGTGGCTAACTTTGGTTTGCGTGGAAGATTCATCATTGACACGTACAAACTGAGAGCGTTCAGATAGATAGGACCTAAACCAGCCTAAGGCAGTTCCCTGTATGCCAACTAAGTGCTCTAGTCTTTGCAATAAGATATCATGATCGATAGTATCAAATGCAGCACTGAGATCGAGCAAAACAAGAATAGAGACAAGTCCTTTGTCAGAGGCTATTAGAATGTCATTTGTGACTTTGACCAGAGCTGTCTCTGTGCTATGATGTGTTCTAAAGCCAGACTGAAAATCTTCAAATAAATCATTGTTTTTTAAGTAATCACACAGCTGTTTTGCGACTGCTTTCTCAAGAATTTTTGAGAGGAACGGAAGATTAGAAATAGGTCTATAGTTGGCTAAAACCTCTGGATCGAGGTTGTGCTTTTTAAGAAGCGGTTTTATCACTGCTACTTTGAATGATTGTGGAACATAGCCTGATAATAAAGACATATTCATAATATTTAATAAAGAAGTGCTAATTAATGGAAAAACTTCCTTCAACAGCTTAGTTGGAATTGGGTCTAATATACACGTTGATGGTTTAGAAGAGAGAATCATTGAATTTAATTGTTCAAGGTTTATGGCTGAGAAGCATTCTAGTTTACTATCTAGTGTAATATTAGAACTTACGTTTCCGGGAGTTGATAACACTATACTGGTCAAAGGCAAGAGGTCATTAATTTTGTTTCTAAGAGTAACAATTTTATCGTTAAAAAAGCACATAAAATCATTACTACTGAGTGCTATGGGAATAGAAGGCTCAATCGAGCTATGGCTCTCTGTCAGCCTGGCTACAGTGCTGAAAAGAAATCTTGCATTATTCTTATTCTCATCTATTAGTGAAGAGTAGTAGACTGCTCTCGCTTTACGCAGTGCTTTCTTATATTCATTGAGAGTAATATGCCAAATTAAACGAGATTCTTCAAGTTTAGTGGAACGCCATATCCTTTCAAGTTGTCTCGACTTTTGCTTTATTTTGCGGGTTTCGGCATTATGCCATGGAGCTAATCTATGTTGTTTTATTTTCTTCTTTTTCAAAGGAGCAACAGAGTCTAATTTTATTCGCAGCGCATCTGTAGCACTATCAACAGCATGATCAATTTGGGGTGGTGGACATTTTGTATAAGTTTCCTCCCCAACATGCAGACCTGCTATCGAGTTAAGCATTGGTGGAATCTCTTCCTTAAATTTGGCTATAGCACTAACAGATAGGTTTCTGCTGCAGGAGCTTTTGACTAATGCTTTGTAGTCTAGTAACAGTACTTCAAAAGTTACTAAAAAATGGTCGGATAAAGCAGGATTATGCGGTTCGACTAATAGTTGGTCAATTTCAATACCATAAGTCAGAACAAGGTCGAGAGTGTGATTATAAAGTGGGTTGGTTTATTTACACTCTGACAAAAACCAACAGAATCTAATATAGAGTTAAATGCAACAGTAAGGCTATTTTTATCATCGTCAACATGAATATTAAAGTCACCTACGATAATTACTTTATCTGTTTTAAGAACCAAAGTTGATAAAAACTCAGAGAATTCTGATAAGAATTCTGAATAAGGACCTGGTGCACGGTACACTGTAACAAATAAGATTGGCTGCAAAGTTTTCCAGGTCGGATGCGTAAGACTAAAAACGAGACTTTCAAAGGAGGTATAATTTAATTTTGGTTTAGTATTGATAAGTAAACTTGAGTCAAAGATTGCTGCAACTCCACCTCCTCGGCCCACGCCTCTGGCAATATGAGTATTGATATGGCTGGGTGGAGTGGCCTCATTTATGCTGACATATTCTTCATGTCTCAACCAAGTTTCAGTGAGACAGCATATATCAATATTATAATCTGATATTAAATCATTTACCAATATTGCTTTAGATGCTAGAGATCTTATGTTTAAGAGACCACATTTAATATTCCTGTTTTGTTGCACTGTAGTAGTTGTTACATTTACTTTTATTAGGTTATTATGTATGACACCTCTATTAGGTTTTACCTTAAATTGTCCTTGGGCAGACACACACACCGCTAATATTGGGTATTTTATTGGGTTCGGGATTCCTATGGATGACTGCCTAGGAGAGAGCGCAGAGAAGCGTGTAAGACTGCGACTCCGGCTCCTGGTCTCAACTCCAGTTTGTCATGGATTAAGTCCACAAAGCCCTGAAATGTTTGCCGAAATGAGATTTGCACCTTCCAAAGTAGGATGAATGCCGTCTCTCTTAATCAGACCAGGTTTTCCCCAGAAGGCTGTCCAATTATTTACGAAGCCCACATTGTTTGCTGGGCACCACCAAGACAACCAGCGCTGAAATGATGACATGCGGCTATACATGTCATCATTGATCAGATTGGGGAGGGGACCAGAGAAGATTACGGTGTCCGACATTGTTTTAGCATAACTACACACCGACTCCACATTAAGTTTGGTGCATTCTGATCGGCGTAAACGAACATCATTACCACCGACGTGAATAACAATCCTACTGTATTTACGTTTATTTTTAGCCAGCAGTTTAAGATGCGCCTCAACGTCGCCCGCTCTGGCCCCCGGAATGCATTCGACTGTGGAGGCTTTGGTCTCTAACTTCACGTGTCTCATAATAGAGCTACCAATGACCAGAGTTGGCTTCTCAGCGGGTGTCTCGCTGAGTGGGGAATATCTGTTAGACACGTGAACGGGATGGTGGGGACCTGCGGGTTTCGCGTTATGCCCCTTCTGAACAGTCACCCAGTCTCCCTGCTGCTCGGGAGTTGCCGGGGGACGGCTAATAGGAGCTACCTTTTGCCGGTCCGCACTGGCTAACATGGGCTTTACTGTAGCTGAGTTACTTTCTAAGATGCGGAGCCGGGCTTCTATGGCTATGATTCCCGCCTCCAACCTAACAGCTATACTACATTTAACACATGTATCGGTACCAGTAAAGGAGGTAGGGGAGTAACCAAACATGAGACAGGAAGAGCAGGAAATAGCACCAGAGGGTGGGGAAAGAGCCATGGCTAGCTATCAAGCTAAAGTAGCTACCGTTAGCAAACCCGAAAAGAGTGTAGGCAACTGTGGAGTTACAATCGCTAAGAGACGGAGAGTTGTGAGTGCTTAAGCTGTAGTAACGTGTGATTACAACGTCAGGCAGTTGCCGTGATCAAGAGTTTTAAAACGATCGATTAAGTTAAGATAATAAGCTATCAGCAGCAGAACAGGCACACGGCATAACCGGAGATGACAATGACAACAACCGGAAGTTACAACATGCTTACCGCAATAGTGGTCCGTGTGATACTGGCCTATGCTGAAATATCAAAGTCTCTGCAGAGCACAACACATGGCCAAAAAGACTGAGACCAACTGACCTTTGACCCTGACCGACAGTGTAACTTGAGAAGACACTGTCAATGACTGACTCTGGGGTGACTGACCAAACTTGACTTTACAACCTGACAGTGTGAGTGTGAGTGTGAGTGTATGTCTGCATGTGATCAGTGCAACTGCATGATTTAAAACAATGACTAATCAAGCATGCTTTTGGACTAACACATTATTCTGGAGCTCCGTGGGAAATGAGAGGTTTCCTACAAGTCCAAAAAAATTGGAAAACCGTACAGGTGTCCCGTTTCTAATCTACTTGATATTTCACTCCCACAGGAGGTGGCAGTTTGCAGAATGTGAAACTCAAACTAAAACATGAAGATTCTGTTTCTTTTAGGACTGAAAGATAGAGAGAAACACTTCATTTCACTGAAGTGTTTACTGTGGAAATGATGGATGTACATTTGGGAAAAATGTTGGGTATTTTTTATAATCCCTTATTACCTGAAGGTTTTCTTCCCATACAGGATTTTGGTTACACATGAGTTATGTGTAAAAAGGGGGAGTGTAAACTTTACAATGTAAATTTTTCATTTAGGGGCTGAAGGGAACCTGCTGCCCCAACTCGATTGTTCAATCTGACCATTGATTGACAGTTTTAGAATTGACCTGCTCCATATCTGGGGATAAGATACTGTTTGATGAATGTTGACATGTTTCTAATATTGATTGAGTTATAACAGGTAACATAGATGCAGAATCAGTGGCCAAGGGGCTACTGTGAGAGATGTAATTTCAGAATGGAATACTGAGGAAGTTGACCGGTGAGTAATGTTTCAACAGGTATTAAAGTAACTGAGGTTTGAAATGTACAAAGAACATATTACAGTTAAAGCTAAAACATAGTAATGTAATGAGACAGAATGTAATTTAGACAACATCATAACTAGCCTGGTAAAGAAGTAAAAGCCATAGACTTTATTGTTTAGGTCATTATGGGGATATACATTTCATCTAAATTCATAATGGAAAGACATTTGATGACAGTTTGTTGGAATTCTGTATTCATTTTTTCAGCTTGATAATATCTAAGCACTGACCGGTAGAAGCAGTATCACCAGGAAATCATTCACTTTGTCATTATCATGATTTTGGTTGTTTTTTTGAATCCATAACATTAGTGTGTTTCTTTACCAGAAACATTAGCAGTTCATATTATATTTAGATTTTAAATGGGATCTCAGGGATTTCATTAAGAATAACACAGACGCTTGTCAGAAATTCAGAGCTATTGAAATATGTTATTTGGTTCACCAAGAGATATTGGAGTTTTGTTTTGTTGCCATAGGCCAAGTATTAAGATTCTGAAGCTGCACTGGCAGATAGGAGGTCTACAATTAATTTAGAAAACCTGTTCACAGACGGCTGTTGTTTTAAGACACCCCACCAACAGGCTCCAAGCGACTTACGCAGGGGTGGATCAAACAGCGGAGGGCCCCGGAGCCCTGAGCGTAGGCTTGAGGGATTTGTATCAGATTTCTCCACACAGGTTGGTGATGCAAAAAGGGGGAACCGAGACGCAGGAGGCTGACACAGCGGAGTTCGTCTGGCTGAAGGTCATCAGGACAAAGTGGCTCAACCCCAGGCTCTCCGGCCCCGACCGAGGGACCCAGCGGATCTCTCATGCCGTCCGCGTGGGAGGAAAGGGGGACAGCTCGTTCCACGGGAGCCAGTGTGCGGCGGGGAAACCACCTGCTAGGACCGGGGATGACATCAGGATGGACGTGACCCTCGCAGAGGAGGTCGACTCGGAAGCAGCCATCAGTGGACGGGAGGAGCAGGATCCTGAGGACATCCCTACAGCAGACGACTCGGAAGCTGTCATCAGTGGACTGGACGAGAACGACCCTGAAGACATCCCTACAGCAGACTACTCGGAAGCGGCTGTCAGCGGGCTGGGGGACTTGTCGAGGCAGCAGAGGAGTCTACTTCTCTCTGATCAGTTCCACCAGTGAAGGAAAAGCCGCATCTCCCCCTCCCTATCAGCTGCCCCTTGTTGGCGTATTCCTCTGAGGGGGGGCTGATGATTCACCACACAAGGAGACTGCTTCCTAGTACTCAGATCGCCCCCTAATGGTTCCTTCACTGCCATGGAAGGTGGTGTTCTGTTCTCAAACTTTCAAGTACTTTGGGTCTCAGTTTCTGATTTATACAATATTCGGGGACAGACACAGTAGAAAAGAATGATAGTAGATATGTTTCAAAATGCCTTGTGTAAGTTTATCTCTTGAGAGATAAAAAGGGGGATTGAAGATTATTATAATCTGATATTTGGGAAGAGTGTTACATTAGAAATGGCAGAAAGTCTTGTTGCAATTTCCAAATATTGAAAGAGGCCCCTGGAGTTTATCTGGTAATTATCAATAGTAGCAGTTAAGTGAATACTGTTCAAACAATAGCAGTTTTGGATTTGCCGAAATGAAGAAGGCAAGCTGGTTTTATTTTTTCTCCCGGCTGGGAACAGTACTCATTATGTCCTTAAAAAGTAATTTATGGAGAACCTCTATAAATGTCACATTTCTGACAGTGCTTTCACCGCAGTGAAAGAGTGCAGCCAGATGAAGGTGTGTGTAATTATGACGCAGTTTCATGAGGGTCATGAAAACTTGGTCTTCAAGACTGAGTGCTTTGGGGAACCAACCTTCTGGGTATGTAATGGAACCCTCAAAACGAGCAACATACTCACACACAGCACTGAATGTGTCTCTATCTGGCAATCCTGTCTCCATCCTGAAGATTATTATAATCTGATATTTGGGAAGAGTGTTACATTAGAAATGGCAGAAAGTCTTGTTGCAATTTCCAGATATTGAAAGAGGCCCCTGGAGTTTCTCTGGTAATTATCAATAGTAGCAGTTAAGTGAATACTGTTCAAACAATACCTGTGTTTGTGTTTTGTATTGATTTCTCTGTTTTATCCTTTTATAAATGTGAGGACTAAACTTGCTTCAAACATTCTAGGGTGCTTGGAGTAAACAGGTTTTATTGCTCTGTGGGGGAGGGGTAGTTAAGCAGGCTAGGTGGATGACAGTTCCTTCTGCTTAAGATCTCCAGTATGTCATGTTTCAGGGAAGTCTACATATCTTGAATGGTATATGTGTGTTTAATTACTTTATATATGTGTGTTTAATTACTTTGTATTAGTAATAGCAGTGTGTAAACAAAAGCTGGAAATATGAGAGTATTAATAAGTGTATCTTTGTGAACAAGTCTCTGGAATGAGCAAGGGGGTGTGAAAATCTATGCAGGAAAAGGAGATAACGGACACCAGATGTTTTTTATTATCAGCTCAGAGACAATAGTTTATTACCCTCTGCTGGCACGCGCTGATTCGCTAAGAGAAGCCATCTTTTTTGCATCTCCCAATGAGAAACTGACCACAGCTCCTCCTGGGTTTATTTTCTGCATAAAAGCTATTCTATTTTTTAGTTATTTCTCTTTTACTTCTGCCGACAAGATGAAAGGTCCTCCCGGCAGTTGAACCAGAGCAGGGAGTAGGGCCCAGGCCTACTCCTTTGAGAATATAATGTATTCTTACTGTTTATCATTAAAACAGATTATGGTTTAACCCTCATCCTGGCTGTTTTGAGTTTTCCCTCCTGTTATGATTGTATCCAGCTCGCCAAACGACATGCAGTGGCAAGGTGGGTTCTAAAAACCTCCATAACCCAACAATCCGAAGAACCTTTTCACTCAGCTGAGAGGCAGAATACTTGTCACGGCAGTAACTCTGCTTTGCCTTGGACTCCTCTAGCTGGATCTCTAGCTGCATTATGTGTCTTTGCTGAGATAGAAGTCTTTCTTCTACCGTGGTTGCTTGCTCCTCGGCATTCTCAGATAGTGGTTGAGGATCTTCATTAGCAGCCGCCTGTGTTGATGGACCTGCTTCCTCCTCAGTCATTAGACACGCAGCTTCTTCCTCCATTCCATCAATTATCCCTCTCAGACAGTAGGAATGCTCTTCTACAGTCTGTGCTTTAAAAAGGCATGACATAGTGCATCTGATACAGGAGCAGTTGCTTTAGGATTGGGCATCATATATTACCCCCCCCCAAAAAAACACAGCCCCCCCACATATCAAATCCCAACTTAACCCCTGGTTGTTACCGAGTGGCTGAATAGGACTACAGAAATTGTCGCGGCCGTTGTACGTCATTACGCCGAACACGTAAACACTCCAGCTAAGTTTGTTTTCCCCTGTGTTCTGCTTGAAAGCAAGTACCTGCCTATCTCTAGTATCTGTATATCTATATATCTGACCATTAGAATCTGTATTTTTTTTTTAACACCGTAGTTTTACAAATGATAGAATAATTAATTACCAGTGTTTTCCAAGTTTACTCGGCAGTTTGTTTCTTTAGCTAACGTTAGCTAAAGCTAGCGCTACTAGTTGCTACGCAATGGTTTGTTGCTTTGCTCCGGGTTGCAGCCACAGGTCTTTGCATGAAACGTGCTCGTTCTATCGTTTCCCGGCCAATGCTTTCCAAAGGAGAGTCTGGATTCGTGCCATGAGGTAAGCTGACGTTACATTTCTGTCCATGTCACGGTGAAATGTAAATGATGGGTAGTGACTGTATCGCCGTTTTAGAGATGGCGCTGCTGAAAAGACCACAACATAAGTAAAGATAATGAATACATCCTATTAAAACCTGTGTGGCTTATATGATAAGTCTAATTAGTACAAGCAGCATAACGTTTCACCATGTAACTAAAGATTGTAGTCAGGGAAATCAGTTTGACATATTGAACTAATAACAAATCACCTCTGGCTGGCAGAGAACTCTCTGCTCCATAGCTACACAACAGTGTACGGTTTCGCTATGAGTGGTCGCATTTTCGAGAGCTCCTCCTTTGGAGGTTATTCCTCACGTTATTCCAGGATCTTCATTAGCAGCCGCCTGTGTTGATGGACCTGCTTCCTCCTCAGTCATTAGACACGCAGCTTCTTCCTCCATTCCATCAATTATCCCTCTCAGACAGTAGGAATGCTATTCTACATTCTCTGCTTTAAAGGAAACAGGCCTTTTTCTCTTTTGTAAAAGAAAATGACAGCTGCAGATGCGGGAACAGGCATTGGGCTTCCTGTCAGCTCGTCTGTTGGGAAGATATAAAATATTAGTTTCATGGAAGTCACACCGTCACATATAAGAGCATTAAGACATACAGTACATAGGCTAAAACAAAACATCTAAAGATATAACCTTGCACTTTGATAAGTCTCGTGAACATTTTCACTATTTTGACATTTGTATAGATCAAAATTGAACTAAAGAAATAAATGGTAGTTTAATCCATATTGAAAATAGGTGTCAGATGCTACACTAATTATAATAGTTAGATTTCTTAATTAAGATAATATATTACTTTATTGATCCCAATTTGGGAAATGTTTGTGTTGCAGCAGCATAAAAAGAAAATCTAAGTTATTATATATACAAAAGTATGTGAGGGATGGAATATTAAATTGAATATAAATGTAAAATGTACATGTGATTTTACGTCCAAGAGAAGCTTGATTGATTGATTGATTGAAAAGTTTATTAACAGATTGTATATTGGGTACAGTACAGTACAGCTCAAAACATACAATTGTTAAGGGGATGCAGACCAGAGAAAGACTTTCGTCTTGTTTACATCAGGGTCCCCCATTTCGAATTCATCATATCATTTAAGACATGTAAGACATATTTGACAAACAGATGGTTATTTACCATTTACATACAGGTGGTTTTTTACATACAGATTTCTTATTTCCAATTTTCATTTTAGATTTCATTCTAATACATCCTAACCGGACATTTGAGACCAACCAAGTCTACAGATATACAGTTAGTAACAGAGTCTAAAATGCGAGTATATACATAGATGGGGGGGGGAAGCTGTCCATTGTACGACAGGTTGAGATTTGTACCATTACCGGGGCCAGTTCTGCAATGCTCTCCCCCGAAGGTGCTCTTTAAGAGAGGCTTTGAAGGTAAGTACAGTTTTACTTTCCTTTACAGTTGTGGGAAGAGCGTTCCACCTTGATGTGGCATAATTCCGAAATGTGTATTCCCCCTTTTTTGTGCCAAATCTGGGTTTCACATGATTTGTGGAGCTCCCTCTGGTGTTATGATCATGGTATTCACTGACCTTTGGGAAGAACTTTGACATGTACATGGGTACCATAGAGGTGTAGTGGATCTTGTAGACCAGGCCCATTGCAAAAAGCTGTACTCTGTCGTCTACTCTAAGCCATCCTAGGTTGTCAAAGTGGGCCGAGGTGAGGTGGGTTCTAGATGAAAGGTCAAGCAGTAGTCTGACCAGTTTATTTTGTGATGTTTGAAGTTTTATTTTTAGCGCCTTTGAGGTGCTATGGTACCATGACGTGCAAGCATAGTACCCTTGAATGAGGGCTCCTGCCAGAGTCTTCAGGGTGTTTTTGTTTACCAGAGAGGAGATCCGGTATAGGAATCTAGTTCTTTGATTGACTTTTTTTATTACATTGGATGCCATTTTGTCACAGGAGAAGTTTGCCTCAAGAATAGATCCTAGGTATGTAATTTCCTTCTTACTTGTGACAATAATGTCACCCACTGCAACTGAAAAGTCGTCGGATTTGCTGAGATTATGTTTTGAACCGAAGAAAATGGACTCTGTTTTACCCAGGTGGAATGATAATTTATTATCGGCGAGCCAGGTGCAGATTCTGCCGAGCTCGGAGCTGAGGGTTTTTACGGTTTTTTGAGTTTTTTACTGCAGCCAAGCTGGTTATTGAGTAACTTCCAAAGTTCACAGGGTTTCTTTTTGTTTTCCTCAGTTTTGACATTGATGAAATTCTTTTTGGCAGTTTTGATCATGGAGCTTACGTCATTTCTTAGTCTATTTCTTTCAATTTTTAGTTCAGTCACGTGGGCCTGGAGTTCACTGCTCGTGCTTTTGGAAAGCATTGACCTACTTTTATGAAACTCAGAGCATTTTTTGTCTCTGGTTTTCATGGCGGTCAGTATGCCGGAGTGCATCCACGGCTCAGCGCGATTTTTTATCCTGGTTGTTCTTAGGGGGGCCAAATCATTGAGTATTGCAGAGAATTTGTTTTTGAAACCAAGCCATGTTTCTTCAACTTGTGTACCACTGAGCTCATCCGACCAGTCCAGGCTCTCCAGTTCTAGGTTAAAGGCCTCGCTAGAGTAGTTTTTGAGGTCTCTAGATATGACTGTTTTGTGACAGCCGGCCCTTTGTTTTAGCTTTTTGCGGGTACAAAATATCATATATTGATCACTTAACCCGCATGCACCCTTTTACTGGAGATCCTGGACTTGTCAGAGGTCAGAATGAGATCAATGTTAGTTTGTGTTGTTTCACATACCCGGGTGGGTTGGGTGATTAGCTGGCTGAAGCCGTGCAGATCACAAATCCTACCGGAGGACTTGAACACGGACGTGTCTTTACGTTGCATATCCGTGTTCCAGTCTCCAACAATAATTGTCTCTACATCCCCCACACCAGCCAAACACCCATCTAATGTATCATAAAAGTCACTCTGTTCCGGTGGTCTATAGATTGTCCCGACTATTACAGATTTAGCATTGTCAAAAAGAATTTCAACCCACACAGATTCAATATTTTCATGATGCAGGTCAGTACGGTTTTTGAAATTGGTGTCTTTATGTATGTACATGCAGACACCACCTCCATTCACGTTCCTGTCCCTTCTCACTACAAGATAATCTTCAATTTCAATCTCTGAATCTGTAATGGAATTGTCCAATTTGGTCTCAGAAAAACATAATATGCTTGCCTTACCGTTCAAGAATAGCTGCCTGAGTTCAGCCAGTTTGTGTCTCAGGCTGTTAGTGTTCAGATGAAAAATATGTAGTCCATTTTTGTTGCTTAAATGCATAATGTCGTCAGCTTGCAGATATTTGTCTTTGTCCGTTACATCAACCGGCTTGCGGCCTGCCGTGGTGTTTGGAGCGGTGGGGTGGGGTGGGGTGGTGGTGGGGGGGAGGGGGGCTCCATTGTAGCTTTAGCCGTGGATATGCTAGCAGGGTCGCTAACAACATGGCGGATATTTGTTCCCTCGGATCTCGGTTCTCTTCCTCTCGTCACTGCCTCATGCGTGTCTGTCTGCCGAGGCGTCCCCGGGGGAATGTCGAAGTCTCCGTTGATTCCTCCGTCTCCACTGTCTCCACGGTCTCTGTTGTCGTCGCGTAATTGTTGCTGCAGCGGAAGAGATGCTAGTTGTGATGCTAGTTGTGATGCTAGTTGTGATGCTAGCTCCTCGAGCCTGCAGGACTGGCTTCTTGTCTGCACCGGGCCCGGATTCAGATGGATGTCTCCCGCTAACAATAAGACCAAGACGATCATACTTCTTCGGTCTAGTTTGCCTGACGGGGGTAAGTACTTTCGCGTCGGGTTTGCAGTTAATAAAGCATGAATGCTTGCACTTCCAAAAGTTAGGTGTTTCCTTTCCCAGCCGTTGAGAAGGTAAAAGTCATTGTGGTTCATTTTATCCCCGCTTTCATTTCTCTCCTTCTCTAAGTGATGTTGCCTCATTGATGAGTTGAGGTAGGAGTCCATAATCCATAGTGTCAGGAGGATGAAATATGTAAAAAATCGTGAGGAATAACGTGAGGAATAACCTCCAAAGGAGGAGCTCTCGAAAATGCGACCACTCATAGCGAAACCGTACACTGTTGTGTAGCTATGGAGCAGAGAGTTCTCTGCCAGCCAGAGGTGATTTGTTATTAGTTCAATATGTCAAACTGATTTCCCTGACTACAATCTTTAGATACATGGTGAAACGTTATGCTGCTTGTACTAATTAGACTTATCATATAAGCCACACAGGTTTTTAATAGGATGTATTCATTATCTTTACTTATGTTGTGGTCTTTTCAGCAGCGCCATCTCTAAAACGGCGATACAGTCACTACCCATCATTTACATTTCACCGTGACATGGACAAAAATGTAACGTCAGCTTACCTCATGGCACGAATCCAGACTCTCCTTTGGAAAGCATTGGCCGGGAAACGATAGAACAAGCACGTTTCATGCAAAGACCTGTGGCTGCAACCCAGAGCAAAGCAACGAACCATTGCGTAGCAACTAGTAGCGCTAGCTTTAGCTAACGTTAGCTAAAGAAACAAACTGCCGAGTAAACTTGGAAAACACTGGTAATTAATTATTCTATAATTTGTAAAACTACGGTGTTAAAAAAAAAATACAGATTCTAATGGTCAGATATAGATATACAGATACTAGAGATAGGCAGGTACTTGCTTTCAAGCAGAACACGGGGGAAAACAAACTTAGCTGGAGTGTTTACGTGTTCGGCGTAATGACGTACAACGGCCGCGACCATTTCTGTAGTCCTATTCAGCCACTCGGTAACAACCAGGGGTTAAGTTGGGATTTGATATGTGGGGGGGCTGTGTTTTTTTTGGGGGGGGGGGTAATATATGATGCCCAATCCTAAAGCAACTGCTCCTGTATCAGATGCACTATGTCATGCCTTTTTAAAGCACAGACTGTAGAAGAGCATTCCTACTGTCTGAGAGGGATAATTGATGGAATGGAGGAAGAAGCTGCGTGTCTAATGACTGAGGAGGAAGCAGGTCCATCAACACAGGCGGCTGCTAATGAAGATCCTCAACCACTATCTGAGAATGCCGAGGAGCAAGCAACCACGGTAGAAGAAAGATTTCTATCTCAGCAAAGACACATAATGCAGCTAGAGATCCAGCTAGAGGAGTCCAAGGCAAAGCAGAGTTACTGCCGTGACAAGTATTCTGCCTCTCAGCTGAGTGAAAAGGTTCTTCGGATGGAGACAGGATTGCCAGATAGAGACACATTCAGTGCTGTGTGTGAGTATGTTGCTCGTTTTGAGGGTTCCATTACATACCCAGAAGGTTGGTTCCCCAAAGCACTCAGTCTTGAAGACCAAGTTTTCATGACCCTCATGAAACTGCGTCATAATTACACACACTTTCATCTGGCTGCACTCTTTCACTGCGGTGAAAGCACTGTCAGAAATGTGACATTTATAGAGGTTCTCCATAAATTACTTTTTAAGGACATAATGAGTACTGTTCCCAGCCGGGAGAAAAATAAAACCAGCTTGCCTTCTTCATTTCGGCAAATCCAAAACTGCAGAATGATAGTGGATTGTACGGACATCAAAATTGTTATTTCCAAGCAAATGGATATACAGAAAGAGACCTACTCTGCTTACCGTGGCATGCACTCCTTCTGCTGGGGGTAGCACCAAATGCTGTGATCACATACTGCAGCAAACTATATACAGGATCAACAAGCGACAAAGGAATAGTACGGGATTCTGGTGTTCTTCAGCATTTCAAACCTGGAGATCTGATGTTGGCTGACAAGGGATTCTTAATCCAGAACATTCTTCCAGAAGGAGTCGCTGTCAACATTCCCCCATTCCTCTGTCATGGCCAACTGACACACAGCGAAGCACAGGCTACAAAGCTTATCGCACAAAATAGGATTCACGTCGAGAGAGCAAATGCTCGTTTGAAAGAATGTAGGATCCTAAAGTTCATTCCATCTCACCTGAGGCACTTCGCAGATAAACTGGTGCAGGTATGTTGCGCACTAGTGAACTTCCAACGTCCTCTCATAAAAGAGGTGGCAGAAAAATAATGTCTTTTCACATATGTTTCATACACATCTTTTCAACTCTGTAAGCCCCCCTCCCCCCTCTCAATCAACTTCCTCTTGACTGACTTTTGTTTATTTTATTTTACTATATTTATTTGTTTGCCTGTCCTTGTTTCTCTACCCTCCCTCATACTGTAAACCGTCTTTGAGTTGTAGAAAAGCTCTATATTCATAAAATGCATCGGAATGATGACACTGTCTTTCGTAGTCCAGACCACAAAGTAGCAAGTCTCTCTTGCAGTGAGGTGAAGCTGACCTTGCACTTGGTGCCAGTAAGGATGCTCCTCACGCAGGCTGAATGTTTCTCCCTCCTTACTGACACAGAAGCCCTTGATTTGCAATGCTTCACTAATTGTCATTTCCCTGGCTCCGTAGGGACACTTTACCTCCAGCACAGCGGAAGACCCTACCAGACCATCTGGAGATGCCCCCAACACTCCTGATTGGGAGAGCCACAAACCTGACTCATGGACCTGCATCTGGGTTGCAGTGGTGAATGCCCTGACGCCCTCACATTCATTCATAGTCCCCCACTGTACAGACAAAACACCATCAAGGGCCTGTTGTTGCCCTAGCACCCTGGCAATAAGGAAAGCAGTCACACGCTTTGACCTCAGGACAGCTCCAAAGTTGCTGGCAGTCAACCTTCCTTTCCTGAACAAATGCCAGTTTGGGTTGGTTCGCTGACCAGTGGTAGCCACCTGAATTGCCCTCTGTTGCTCCTCAGACAATGCCATGCTTGCCACAATTGCCTCAGGTCCCTGATGCCCAACAGATTTGAGAATTTCAGGAACAGTAAGTGTTTCCAAGCTGTAGTGTTCCTCTTCTGGCTCGGGGGAGAGAAGCCAAGAAATTCCTGAGAACCTGGTCCGAGTCTGTCCCTCAGCCAGTCACGATCTTCGGAGGTGGGCTCTCTTGTCAGCAGGTTGAATGAGTTATTGGTTGGAGGAAATAGCTCCTCCACTGAATGTGTACGTTTAGCTGCCTTTGGCTTCTTCCACTGACGGGGGGAGTCAGTGCAGCTGAAACTGTGGATGGCAAAGATGGCTAATGCAGCCGCATGACTGCATTTCCATTCTCCACATGGGCATTCACATTTTGTGGAGAGAACTCCCTCTTCTCCTGTAGATACCTGTGGTGTGGGATTGTTTTATTATTTAAAATATATTTACATTTGTAATGCCTTCCCAATTATCCCTTTAATTGTTTATAGCTTACTGTATGTTTATTTCATGGATATTTCTGTGTTTTCTGGTGTGTAATATTTGTAATAAAGATTTCATGTGACACATAAAATGGATTTGTTGATGGGAATTAATGTCACTAATGTGAATAAATTAACTCTAGGTTAACAGTACTCTTGATATCCCTACTCACCGACACTATAAACCTTGTCCCTCATGCTAGCCCTGACAACACCGGTAAGCACACCTTCATCTAGGCTGCACTGTTGTACGTGTCCTGACTTGTAGTGGTTCTCTCCTCTATCTACACTCTTCTTGTCATCTTTGTTAAATGATGTCAGACTGGTAATTGACACAGCCATGACTTCTAGTGAAATTCAGTGTGGCTCAAATGAAAAGCTTTGTTAAAATATGAAAGCGCGCGAAAGTCAGTTGAAACGATCTAAAGTTGGCGTGACGTTGAAGTCGTGCGACCCTGCTGCTGTACTTTTTTGTAGTTCGTTTATAGCATAACGTTAGCATTTTGCTTCTGGCGACTAGATTTATGATTCAAAAATTATAAAAGTAGGATAGACATGTGGATATTATCCGGCTGAACAAAACGTGATCCGTCTCTTAAATGTGTGTCAACCACAGACCTTATTTCGAGCTATTTTCCAAAACCCTATGGAGAAATTGCATTGCGTTTTTGACGAAGGAACCGGAAGGAGTTTACATCCGGGTTTTAGGACGCGTCACTACGGTTCTCTATTCAGCCACTCGGTAACAACCATTGTTTTTCAGACACGTAAACTCTTCAAAAATCACCAGTGGGGTCACTGCTGATGTATTTAATGTCGTAGAACAAAATGTGATTTATCTCTTAAATTTGTGTCAACCACAGACCTTATTTCGAGCTATTTTACAAAACCCTATGGAGAAAAGGCATTGCTTTTTTGACGAAGGAACCGGAAGTGCTAAAAATGCTAACTTACTTCCGGGTTTTAGGACGAGTCACTGCGGTTCTCTATACATAATTTTTCCGAAATAAGGTCCCATGGACCGGAAGTAGATGGGCGTGACTTCGCCACTCTATAGTCAGGTAGTCAGCTGACCTCATTCTTTGGGAACATAACGTAGCTGAACCTAGACCTGGCCAACTGCAGCTGCCCCAGACCATATTACTGCCCCCATAGGATTGTACAATAGGCACCAGGCATGGTGGACCAGATGGATGGATTGATTGAGTAGTTTCAGAAATCTCCTTAGTTGTTTTCTTTGCTTGATGAAGGCCAATCATTTGACCCTCCTGAAACCGATTGCCCTCCTTTCCACAACCACAGGATTTTCTGACATGGTTGTTTGAGAAATGTGAGGGGGGCAATGTAGAAGTGAAGGCCACTACAGAACCATTTCACAAATATGTGTGATGTTTCACACTCCTTTTACCTACACTTGCAATATCATTTAGAAATGTCCCCCCGACTCGCAATGGCACTTCTATTCTTTAAATGTCTACGCATCAAGAGTAATCTTTGAAAAGCCACTTCAGCTATTAGAAGCACTTCTTGTTCCGGGTCATGTCCCCAGTCCCTTTCTGACCTGATAAAGTTCATGTGGATTCATCCAGTTTCTATTCTCATGTAAAACCAGTAGAACTACTGTTATTAGAGTTAGACAAAAGGAAGTAATAGAGAAAAAAGGTTTATATCCTTTGTTCTTTTTGTATCCGTTTTTTGCCAATTGTTTTATTTATTGATTGCAATGTGAGCCGACATTCACTCATGTTATCCGAATATATTGGCCTCTTTATTCAGAGTCATGTTGTGTGGACCTGAGGTCATTGCTGTTTCTGTCCGGCAGCTTCTAACAACACAAACAGTGGTTAAGGTCATTGATATTGACTTTGAGCTCTTAATCCAATCACAAACAGAATCCAAGTTGTACCACATTCTGTATGTCAGGACATTGTTCACATGAAAGATGGCGCAGACACAGCAACACAGATGATGGAGAATCAGATCAAATCACTGCACGTCTTCAGCTCCACAGTGTTTGTGTCCTGAGGATCTTCTACTCGTTGTGTTCCTGCCAGTGGATGTTGATGAAGGTCTTGCTGTCCATGCGGTCGATGTAGAGGACCCCCTCCAGGTGGTCCATCTCGTGCTGTAGGATCCGAGCCGGCCAGCCGCTGGCCTGCCACGTCACCATACCCCCTCTCTCATCCAGACCTGCAGGGGGAGGGGAAGAAAGCATTAGCTGATGTTACAGTACCCTAATTCAAGAAAAATGAATGTTTTCCCCTTCAGTAATGCAGTGAAGTTCAACATCCGCATTAACACTTTATTTATCTGTATATCTCCACTACATTCATTTTAAACAATGTGTCACTAGTTGCATTGCAGATTTAGATTATTAATAGCTGTCAATTCTACAAAATGTTTACTTTTGGGACTTTAAGTATATATTGATGCTAATACTTTTTTATTTTAGGAAGATTATAAAAAACAAAATGGTGTTACGTTTACTACTTTACACAACAATAATTAATAAACTATCATATATAAGTATTGAACACGTCACAATTTTCTCAGTGAATATATTTCTGAAGTGCTATTGACATGACATTTTCCCCAGGTGTCGGTAACAACCCATGCAAATAAATAAAACCATAGATGTCTATACATTGAGTTACGTGTAATACAATGGAATGACACAGGGAAAAAGTATTGAACACATGAAGAAAGGGAGGTGCAAGAAGGCATGGAAAGCCAAGACACCAGCTGAAATCCATCAGTAATCAGAAAGCAATCCTGTCCCTTGAAGAGGTAAATTAATATCAGCTGCTTCAGTCCCAACTGATGGCCTACAAAACGAAGTCTCATTACCAAGGAGTCACACAAGAAACCTCTCATGGTGGGTAAAAGCAAAGAGTGCTCTGAAGACCTTCGCAACCTTATTACAAAACACACTGATGGCATTGGTTACAGAAGGATTTCTGAACTTCTGAATGTTCCTGAGAGCACTATTGGGGCCATAATCCGGAAGTGAAAAGAACATCATTTCACCATAAACCATCCACAACCAGGTGCTCCTCGCAAGATTTCTGACAGAGGAGTGAAATTAATGATCAGAAGAGTTGTCCAAGAGCCAAGGAGCACTTGTGGAGAGCTTCAGAAAGACCTGGAGTTAGCAGGTATAATTGTTTCAAAGAGAACAATAAGTAATGCACCCACCCGCCATGGCTTGTATGCACGCTCACCACACAAGACTCCATTGATGAAGAGAAAGAATGTTGAAGCTCGTTTAAAGTTTGCTGCTCAACATTTAGACGAGCCTGTGAAATACAGTCTGGCCAGATGAGTCCAAAACTGAACTCTTTGGATGCCATAACACACACCATGTTTGGAGGTCAACTGGCACTGCACATCACCCCAAAAGCACCATACCAACGGAGAAGTTTGGAGGTGGGAACATCATGGTGAGAGGGCTGTTTTTCAGCATATGGCGGAGAATGGAAAAATGTACCAACAGATTCTTGATAAAAATCTGCTGCGATCTACCAGGAGGATGAAGACAAGCGAGGGTGGACATTTCAGCAAGACAATGATCTCAAACACACAGCCATGGAAACTCTCATTTGGTTTCAGAGAAAAAAAGTAAAGCTGCTAGAACGGCCCAGCCAATCACCTGACTGGAATCCAATAGAAAATCTATGGAAAGAACTAAAGAGTCGAGCTCATAGAAGAGGCCCACGGAACCTTCATTTGAAGACTGTTTGTGTGAAAGAATGGGCCAAAATCCCACCTGAGCAATACGTGAGACGGGTTTCTCCATACAGGAGGCGTCTTGAAGCTGCCATTACAACAAAGGATTACATATATTTCAGTAAGCTTTTTCCCTGTGTCATTCCATTTTATTACACCTAACGTATTTGTTTTGATGTCTTTGTATGTGTGGATTGCATGAGTTGTTACCAACATCTGGTGAACATTTCATGTCAATAGCACCTTTAGAAATATTTACTGAGAAAACTGGTGACGTGTTCAATACATATTTTTTTCATATATTCAATTATCAAGCATTGAGCTATATTTGATTGATTTGGCTAACTCATGACTTAACTTACGAGGCATTATACCTCACCATTAGTGAGGGGCCCAGCCCTTCGTTTATTTTTCTGTAAGTAGCCCTCAGTGAAAAAAGTTTGGACCCCCCGGATCTACAGTATCTAACTTCACAGATCAGTGAAACATGCGTACCGGAGACTTCCACAGACAGGTAGCGAGGCACGGTGGCAGAGAAGCCTGAGAGGCTCTCACAGGCCTCCTGAAAGAGTGCCGTGCGTCCATCCAGGACCCTCAGCGTGGGGTTGACAAAGACCCTCAGCGGCTGGACGGAGATACCCCGGGCCTCCTTGGATGAGGGGGAACTGTCCTTCAACATATGCTCGGGGTACTCCAGGGCCAGGATGCGGAGGGGCACACCGATCTGAGGCGCGCTCAGCCCCACACACTCCAGTCTCCGCATCACCTTCACCAGAGTCCTGATGACCTGCTGGACCTCATCGCCGGGTACAGCTGCAGGATCCACAGCCGCTGCATGTGAACGCAGCACCGGGTCCCCCACCTGGCACACGTGACTGTATGGAGGACAAGGGGGGGCTATGATCTTGCGCTTCATGTACTGGAGATAGGGGCGCACCTTGATGCTGCTGGAGTGAGAGCGGCTGCAGGATACGTGAGAGGGGGGGGACGTATGTGGAGGCCAAGAGGAAGTAATTGTTGTTAACCTCGGGGCCCCGGAACTGCAGCGGGGGGCTTTGGACGCACAAAGCCTGAACCCCCTCCTGGACAGTTGGAGCAGAAACACACATGATGTGGTGTTCATGGAGAGGCTGCAGCTGGGATGCAGTTTCACAAGGAAGGGGGTGGGTGATACAGCGCTGTAAGAACAAATAAAACAAGAACTAATAATGTGGTTGAGTCATTAAGACATTTATGAGATCTATGAGTTTTGATGACAAGAGGAGTTTATATTCAGGACCAAACTTTGATACACCAAATATACCTAAGTATATGGGCAGACAAATAAAACAGCTATAAGTGAATGTAGAACCCATTATTCCTAAACAATAAGCCTTGATCTGCTGTTAGAACAACCTCACAGCAGTATGGGTGGGCTGGGGTGATACCTCCAGAATGATCTCATGACAATCTTAGAAAAGCATTTCTCCATGGCCTGGCGTGTGGACAAAGTCAATGTGTTGTTGAAACAGGAGAAGGACATTTCCAAACTGTTGACAGTTGCAATTACACTAATGTGCTAAATATTATTGCATCCTGTAGCATTATCCTTTCATTTACTTAGAACAAAAGGGTTAGCACAAACCCTGAAAAAGGTCCAGAGCATAAGTATGTCAGTATGACGAACCTCAACCAGGGTGTAGTTTCATGGAGGTTTCACCTAAACCTTTTGTACTTTCATTATAGATGCAATTACTCAAAGTTGTGAAAATATATAGATATAACATATTTCAAATTTGACAGATGGTATAGGCCTTTTTAGATAAAACACAAACACAATGGAGTGCCACACTGTCTACTACCAACGGGGTTTAGCACTGTATGTGGTGTGTTGATTGACGTTTATTCCGTTCGACAGATAACGCTTCAGCTTCGCAGCACGTCAAACACCGCCGAAGGTGTACCCAGGTGCAATGAATCATGCGCGCCCCTTTGACCGCTACAACCAGACACAAGCTAACATATTAGTTAGTTACTGTATTTGGGACACACTACTCATTATACAAGCCGAGCACATTAGAATACTTGCATATTCGTTACCTTACAAAATGTTAGGCTTCCATACTGACTAAAAAGCAGCACATATTCAGAGCTGAAGATGAAAGCAGGGAAAGAGATGTTCACAGCGCGGTTTAACTACTTCCGGGTCAGCAACAGAACAGCAAACTTCAAAATAAAAGTATACATGTTGTATCACAAACTTATCGTATAGAACTGTTTATTTACGAACTTTTATTTTGACTGCCAGTGAGTTTGACAAGGAAGTAATTTGTAATGTTTTCAAAAACGGAACGATCTGCAAACAGTCCCAGAACCCGGACGTTCACAACTTCACACTCTTATTATACATCCATGACTTCACATCGTAAACTTGCCGCGACATGTCCTGAGGTCCAGCTCGGGGGGCGGGAGCAGCCCATTCATGAAGGGGTTAAAGAGGAGCAGTCGGCCGCTCTGTCGCTGAGCCTCCGATGGAAGGAAGAGGTCCATGTTCACTGATGGAAGGAAGAGATCCATGTTCACTGACCTGCCCCAGAGGACCGCTGTGGATCATAGAGTTTTTCTGGGCTCACAGGATGATGGACATACAGCAAGGTTAGTTTGACCAGTTCTCCTGTTACCTCAACGCTTTGACTGTATAGGGCTTGCTGTGTTTCCCCTAGCTTTACTGCTTTGGGGGGGGGGGGGGGGGGGAGCTGTGGATTATTGTTATTGATTAATGCATCAGTGTTTCTTAGGGTCA
Source organism: Harpagifer antarcticus (assembly GCA_902827135.1). Lineage (NCBI taxonomy): Eukaryota > Metazoa > Chordata > Actinopteri > Perciformes > Harpagiferidae > Harpagifer > Harpagifer antarcticus. Next base: position 2,437,833 of record CADEHL010000132.1, read on the forward strand.
AAAACACTAAACTCACAACTTAAAATTAAAGCGTTTAGTTTATTTAATACGGAAACACTTGTTCCGTATCGTTTTGTACCATTAACATGATATCAAACGTTCATACATGTAGCATAAATGTAGATGCCAATCAAACAAAGACGTTCAGATAGGGTGATGATTGTTTGTAGTAGATGTAGTATGTGTTTTGTTGATTTATCAAAAGATCAATGATGCATTCAGTGATTAAAGTGTGTGTGTGTGTGTGTGTGTGTGTGTGTGTGTGTGTGTGTGTGTGTGTGTGTGTGTGTGTGTGTGTGTCATTACTTCACTGCACACATCAATACCGTACATATCAATTATATGGTCTCTTTATGAACTATGATTAATTGCTATAAATTAAACTAGCCAACAGTTTATAACAAGGAAAGATCTATTTAATTATTATTATTAATATAGCAAGTGCTTTTATTTTATTATAAAACATCTGTAAAAGGCCTTTCTACATAAAAATACCATATTATATTTATTTCAGTAATATCCTGACATGCAGGACTCTTCAAACTGTGTATGAGTACTCATTAGAAGCTCAGGTTAGCCCAGTCCCTGCAAACCAAATACCTGACTGAGTTGCCAAAGCAGTAAAATCGGGATGTTCTTCATGTTCATATTTTATTCCATTCTATTTCAATGTAAATACTGCTATAGTTTTATTATTTTTTCAATGTTATTATAGTTTTCTTAAAATAGTCCCTATCTGTGTTTTTAATTTTTGTTTAACTTTTATGTACGCACCACGACACCAAGTCAAATTCCTCGTACGTGTCAACCTACCTGGTCACAAACCTGTTTCTGAATCTGATGTTCCTCACAGTTGTGGACCCCTCCTCTTGGCCGGATGTGGGCTCTCAGCCTTTGAGTGTGGAGGACCCGTGGAGGCTGCGTGTTTCCTCTGCTCAGGTTTATTCCATCGTGAAGAGCAGAGACACGCAGCACTTTGAGAGAGCGCTGAACTTTCTGGAAGACACACACAGACTTCTGCCCAGCCTGGTGGCTCCCATCAAACACATGAAGGTCATGTTCGGCCTCAAGACCCTGGTAGGAGACGCATCGCATCATTCAACATGCAGGGGAAATCCATCTCCAGTGTTTTATGCTAATCTCCATCTCTTGTAATGTGTCTTCTTCCAGCTCATCATGTGGATGCTCACAGAGAGGCGAGGAATGGTTGAGACTGTGTGTAAAATCTGCAAATTCTTTCCAAGTAAACTCCCTCAGTACCAGGATCAGTGTGTAAGTGCCATCTGCTCTGGGCAATGGTGTAACTTTGGTTTGAGAAGTGGGGGGGACACAAAACAGGGGGTCCTCCACAATGAAACATTTTCTCAATTTAATTCCATTTCCTGCCTTTCTACAAATATATTAGGGACTATAGTGTTAACAAATCCAAGAAAAATGTGTAGTGTATATAATGAGTGTGCACACTTATCTAGTATCCTATCCATGTGAACCTGTTTTATTTGTGATGACCTCACATCCTCGAGGGGGGTCCGGGGTGCATGCACCCCGGGAAGATTTTTTTCTTTACATTGAAGTTAAAGCATCAATCTGGTGCACTTTGAGGGCAACATTAAGAGATGTATGGATACAGCTCTCAACACTAATATGAAACAGAACTGTTTCAATCATCAAAAAACCATTAGAATATGCTCACAAGCAATAACACATATTTGATCAACTCCTCACTCCTATCTTTATCTACCTAGTCTGCATTCTTTCTTTTTATTTATGCATATTTGACTAATCACTCCCCTTTCAAACTGTGTTTTTTATTTTGTACTGACCTATTGCACACAGTGGAATGATTTATTAACTTATTTTATATACAACTAATATTACATAGATGACCAAACCGTTTGAGACCCACTGAGATAACTTAGACTAAAGTTTACAATTTAATCCCTCAGAGTCCTTTACCTCCCTGAGCTGACGTTACCTCTCTCAGTCCGACAGGAGAGAGCTCTCCCTCTCCTTATTATTGAAACAGCTTCTAATCTCCGTTAGCTCCGAGCTAGCACCAGATGCTAACAACAACCCCTGTAACTTTCTCAGTCTCTCTCTCTCTCTCCTCTCTCTCTCAAAGTCCGACAGGAAAGAGCTCTCCCTCTCCTTATTGTTGAAACAGCTACTAATCTCCGTTAACTCCGAGCTAGCAACAACCCCCGTAACTCTCTATCTCTCTCTCTTTCTATCTCTCTCACAAGATGCGACACACACACACACACACACACACACAGACGCTCCTCCGTGACGATGACCACTTGCGCAAAAAACTAATCATAAACACATTTAAAAAATGGGGGGGGACACAAATGGGATTTTGAAAAGTGGGGGGGACATGTCCCCCCTGTCCCCAGTGGAAATTATGCCCATGGCTCTGGGATTAAAACACATATTGTGAACACTTTTTACTTTTGCTCAGTTGATTTCAGTCTTGTGTGGTATTCATTCAGAGGCAAGAGGCTACGGAGAGCGGCGAGAAACATTTTCTCAGGCATCGAAAAGCGGAACCGAAATTCACATTGTTGGTTCCGAATCGGAACCGGTTCTCGGTACCCAACCCATAAGTGAATGTGTTTTAGTCTGAAAGCTGATTGGCATCACAACGCTGTTATGAAAGTTTCTCTGGCATTCTACAAGTGATATTAGCATAGCAAACAAAGCTAATCAAATTGACTACTTGTTGCTATCATATTGTGGCATAAGCCGTTTTCTACACGC
>CADEHL010000132.1:2440692-2606322 GCA_902827135.1 Harpagifer antarcticus
TTTATTGTGAAAATATACATTTCTCAGCTGTTTGCAATAAACAAATCACACAAGAACTGTTTCAATGAAACTAATATTACAAGGTTTTTGTAATGACTACTCCAGTCTCAAGATGATTCTGCCCCCTGTCTCAAGCACACCTGGTGCAACTAATCAAGGGCTTCATTAGTTCAGGTGGGCTTGAGACAGAGCACTTAAATACCTGGACTGGCTAGGGGTTTGTTGAGTGACCTTCGATTGCATGCAAAGTAATTGTCTAAAAAGTTCAGAGAAGAGATCATTGGTTGCACAAACAAGGAAAAGAAAAGAAAAAGACAGCAAAAGCACAGCATGTTCCTAGAGATACAGGTGGAAGCATAGTTTGCCAGTTAAAAGTTAAAGGAACAGCGGCTACACTTCCTGGACGTGGCAGAAAGAGGAAGCTACCAGCGACTGCCACCAGATTCCTGAGGAGGCAAGTGGTCCAAAACCCTTGAGTGACTGCAAAACCCCTGCAGCAAGACACTGAAGGGCTCCATGCCCGGACTCCAAGACGTGCCCCACGACTGACCCAAAAAGCAGTCTGCTCCAATATGCTCAAAACCATAGAAATATGGAATTCTGTTCTGTGGAGAGATTAAACAAAACTGGAACATTTGGGGCCTATGGATCAGCGTTATGTGTGGAAGAAGAAGAATGAAGCACATGCTGAAAGGAACAACCTGCCTCCAGTGAAGCATGGCGGTGGCTCAGTGATGCTCTGGGGCTGCACACACTGGAAACCTGCAGCGTGTGTGTGCAGGGCACGATTCACTCAAGTGTCAGGAGGTCTTAGGAGAAAACATCTGTGAGGAAGCTGAAGCTTGGACCTTCCCACAGGACAATGATCCCAAGCAAACCTCAAAGGCAGAAATACACTCGACCTTGTTTATTCCCCTTTCCGACATGGATATAAAACTCTCCCTCGCCCTCCCTTCGGCAAATTAGACCACATCTCACTGCTGCTGCTGCCTGCTGACAAGCACAAACTGAAACGGGACAGACCGGTGACACGGAGCATACAGCGCTGGAGTGAGGAGTCAGACTCAGCTCTGCAGCACTGCTTCGAATCTACGGAGTGGAGTGTGTTTGAGGACGAAAACATCAACACACACACGGACACGGTCATTTGCTACATTGGGAAATGCATCAATGACGTGGAACCGAAGGTTTCTGTACGAACATTCCCAAATCAAAAGCCCTGGATAAACAGTGAGGTGCGTACCAAGCTGAAAGCGCGCACTATCGCGCCCAGAGGTGGAGCTTCAGATGAGTTCATGGAATCTAGGTATGAACTCCGGAGAGCTATTCGCAAAGAGAGAATACAGAACACAAAACACCCTGTCATGTTAGTTAATGGAGCTACTTAAATAGTTCTTGTGTAATATGTTTATTGCAAATAGCTGGGAAATTGTTTATTTTGCCAATAAACCTAATGTGTAATGGGGGTTGAATAATTTTGATTGCAACTGTATACAAACGCTATGTATACCGTACACACATGGAGCTCTATAAGTACTCAGAAGAGCCTAAAGTGATGTCATGAGGAATGGTGAATGCAGCACCTTTCCTCCTTGTGGTCAACCAGATCAAATACAGCTGTACACTTTATGAGGGAACATGCTAGAAAGTTCTTCAGAGAGGGTTTAGATGGCGCTGGGGAGTTATGGCGCGTTTCCACTGCCGCGGGTAGCTCGCTTTAAGCGATTTAAGTCCACTCTGCCAAAAAGTGAACAAACAATTGGACACCATGACTGATTTATTCTGTGCACTACATTAAACAAGCCTTGATAACATAACCCCATTTATCATTTAATAATGATACTTGAACTTTAGGTCTAGATTTTGAAATGAAAGCCAAAGTATTGAAGTGCGTGCCACCTGTAGAAAGTCTGACTGAGGGTGTTTCACTGTTTCAGAATCACATGGAGGAGCAGTATGGAGAACACTACGCTCAGAAGGTAGAGGACAGACTGCTGCACTACCTCCAGCAGCTGGAGACCGTGTTACCAGGAGACACACACATTGATAAGGTGTGTGTTCTATGGCAGCTACTGCTTCAATGTGTGCTCGCTGTTTGGTCCCGTGTTCAGAGTTCTCTTCAACATGAATTGGTAGATGAGATGCACAACATGTTGTGATGTCATTTTACACTCAGTTTTATCAAACGTGAAACCTGGATAATATCTTGTCTAAAAAGTAGTTCAATCATTCCTGCAATAACTATACCAGAATCAGAATCCGGTTTAACGGGAAGTAGGTTTACACAGACGAGGAATTGGTGTATGTGGTGCAGACGTAAACACAGTTCAAGAAGATACATTGTAAGAAAAGGACTAAAAAATGTTTTTTAACTATAACAAAAAACACTATTATAACATTGAAATATTTACAATAAATATAGCTATACCAAAAAACTACGCACAGTATAATATGCAAAAAACTTGTTATTTTAATATATAATAAAACATGTGCAGTATTGATATGAAAAGTGGAAAGCTGTGCAGAAATTCAAAGAGGACGCTTTGAATATACAGGACTGTCTCAGAAAATTAGAATATTGTGATAAAGTTCTTTATTTTCTGTAATGCAATTAAAAAAACAAAAATGTCATACATTCTGGATTCATTACAAATCAACTGAAATATTGCAAGCCTTTTATTATTTTAATATTGCTGATTATGGCATACAGCTTAAGAAAACTCAAATATCCTATCTCTAAATATTAGAATATCATGAAAAAGTATACTAGTAGGGTGTTCAACGAATCACTTGAATCGTCTAATTAACTCGAAACACCTGCAAGGGTTTCCTGAGCCTTGAAAAACACTCAGCTTGGTTCAGTAAAGTAAATCACAAGTATGGGGAAGACTGCTGATCTGACTGCTGTCCAGAGGACCGTCATTGACACCCTCCATCAGGAGGGTAAGACACAAAAGAAATTTCTCAAAGAGCAAGCTGTTCACAGAGTGCAGTTTCAAAGCACATCCACAAAAAGTCTGTTGGAAGGGGGAAATGTGGCAGGAAACGCTGCACAACCAAGAGAGATGACCGCAGCCTTAACAGCATTGTGAAGAAGAGTCGCTTCCAGAATTTGGGGGAGCTTCAAAGACAGTGGACTGAAGCTGGAGTCCAGGTATCAAAGTCACTGTTCACAGACGTATCCGGGAAATGGGCTACAATAGCCGTATTCCCATGGTCAAGCCACTTCTGAACTCAAGACAACGGAAGAGGCGTCTGACTTGGGCTAAGGAAAGAAGCACTGGACAGTTGCACAGTGGTCCAAAGTCCTCTTTTCAGTCGAAAGCAAGTTTTGTATTTCATTTGGAAGTCAAGGCGCCAGAGTCTGGAGAAAGGCTGGAGAGGAGCAAAATCCAAGTTGCTTGAAATCCAGTGTGAAGTTCCCACAGTCAGCGATGGTTTGGGGAGCCATGTCAGCTGCTGGTGTTGGTCCACTGTGTTTCATCAAGCCCAGAGTAAATGCAGCTGTGTACCAAGAGATTTTAGAGCACTACATGCTTCCGTCTGCTGAAAAGCTCTATGGAGATGAGGAATTCATTTTCCAGCATGATCTGGCACCTGCCCACAGTGCCAAAACCACCAGTAACTGGTGTTCTGACCATGGCATTACTGTCCTCGATTGGCCTGCAAATTCCCCTGACCTGAACCCCATAGAGAATATGTGGGGTATTGTGAAGAAGAAGCTGAAAGACACCAGACCCAACAATGCTAATGAGCTAAAGGCCGCTATTGAAGCATCCTGGGCATCCATAACACCTCAGCAATGCCACAGGCTGATTGCCTCCATGCCACGCCGCATTGATGCAGTAATCCGTGCAAAAGGATTCCCAACCAAGTACTGAGTGCATTAATGGACATTTTCAAATGTTTGATTGTGTTTTGCTGTTATAAATCTTTTTTTTTTACTTGGTCTGAGGAACTATTCTAATTTTTTTAAATAGGATTTTTGAGTTTTCTTAAGCTGTATGCCATAATCAGCAATATTAAAATAATAAAAGGCTTGCAATATTTCAGTTGATTTGTAATGAATCCAGAATGTATGACATTTTTGTTTTTTTAATTGCATTACAGAAAATAAAGAACTTTATCACAATATTCAAATTTTCTGAGACAGTCCTGTAAATGTGCTATTTGCACGTATGGGTAACGTACCGATGTTTCCTGTATAATCAGCCCATTTCATGCAAATGTGCTAAAAACAGTGTAACTCATGAAGACGTGCTCATGACCTGATGCAATACCAGTGACATAGTGAGTGTCTTTCGAGAGGCGGTGGTACCTGGAGACATTTATAAGGTGGCCATGACTTCCCAGTGATCTTGGCAGCAGTGATTGTAGCCGGGTGGAATGGTTTGATTTGGGAAGCATTGACTCAGTGAAAGGACAGTGGTATAATGAATAATAAGGCACAACAACACCATGTCCTTTTTCTGAAATGACATGAGAATTAAAAAAAGGTTTTTATACTAAAATTATTTCCTTTTTCTTTCTGCAAAAAAACTCGACAGTTTTTGCTCTAATGTGATTAGAGCAAAATGTTTTGTGAATCAGACCTTGACACGACACAGATGGAAAGGATTCTTTGGGAATTTGCTCTGCAGTGTTGCCTCTAGTCGTCACAAACTATCACAATCTAGCTAGAAGAACTTTAAGGACTGCACGGATGACTCACCTGAATGGCCTCTGATATCAGGAGTACTTCACTCAGTGATTGATTCCATATTCTAATGTGTGAGGCAGATCCTGAAGAAAGCAAGCCCTGTGACCGAGGAGGAGAAGCTGCTGTTGGAAGTGATAACCTCTGACTCCAAGAGCATCGCAGGAACTCTGAAGAAACTGCTTCACTGTGGTAATTAACTCCACAAACAGTGCACATGTGTATTCCCCTGATCAACTCATGTATGTATGGAGAGCTGGAGCATATCTCTTTGCTTTGAATTAGTCTTACCTTTATTTATTTACTGTTTCAGTTGTTTGTTTTTCACCTTCAACAGCACTGCAGTTTCATCAAACTAAGTATTAAATAATCATCGGAGGTCTTTCATGATATGATTTGTCGTGATATATACAGTAACACGCGTGATATAAAGCGTCAGCAAATGGCAGCTCAAGTGAAATCATTTGAAATAATGTATCAGACGATTGTCTTTGTATGTGCACAATCACATATTTCTTCTTATTCAAGATAGGGCTGGATCCATCTACTCTGACTTGTACTTTGCTTGTCCTTGTATTTTTTTTTTTTTAAATGCTGTCTTTGAAGCATTACTCAATCAATCAATCAATGTTTATTTATATAGCCCAATATCACAAAAGTTACATTTGTCTCGGTGGACTTCCCAGTTTGTACAGAATATCAGTATGACAATACAACACCCTCTGTCCTTAGACCCTCTGTCCTTAGACCCTCACATTGTACAAGGAAAACCCACAGTTTAAAGGGAACATGGGAGAAACCTCAGGGAGAGCAACAGAGGAGGGATCCCTCTCCCATTCCATTAGCAAAGAAAGATTGCTTTTATATTTAGCAACTAATCTTCTGATGATAATTACATATGTGTTACTCACTATGCACTTCCTCTGTTCCTTTAGATGTTGCTTTGTGTCGTCGGGCCACGACTCCTCAGTCCTCAGCACATGGAAAGAATGGGATGGAAAGCTCCAAACTCTCAGGGTCTGTTCTGCATGTCAGTGCTTCAAAGGATCTCCACGAGTCAATGGAGGCCAAAACGTCCCTTCAGAACCCTCCAGTGGTTCTTCAGCGAGGGGGGGCTGAAGAAGACGGTGCTGTGTCGTTGAAGAATGAAGATGATACAGATGTTAGCAGACGGCAAACAGAGGAGAGTGTTGAGTTCGTCATGAGGGTGGGTGAAGACATCAGTGACAGGGAAATGAGTTGGAGCAGCAGTGGAGGCGTTCAGGAAGCTTCCCCTTCCCCTCAGTTCTGCTCCAAGCACCAGCGCTGGGTGGAGAGCATCCTGCAGCAGTGTCCTGAGGAGTGCTCAGAGGAGCTCCAGGACAACGTCTCTTTGTCTCCTTTACTGTTCCAGTCGCCCTCATCCAACACTACATCTCAGGACTTCACCCCCTCTGGTCTCATCCCCTCCCCTTTTGACCAAGAACTACCACCTTCAGAGACCTTCACCCATCTGCAGACAGCTTGTCATCCAGCAAACCCTGAGCAGAGTTCTGCACCACCGGGATCATCAGCGGATCCAGTTCTGCTGCCGTCTCCCAGAGACACTCAGCTGCCCCCCCACTTGACGCCGGCCGTCCGACTGCTGGACATCGCTTCCTTCAGAAGGTTCTGCCATTTCTCTAAACCCCATCAAGCACCTTTCCATCCCTCCACCTTGTCTCCAAACCAACAGGATGCTTGTTGTTCTAGTCTTCAGGTACCAACCTCTCCACGCTGCCGTACCTCAGCGAACAATGCTTCAGCTGGAGGAGCAATGCAAGACTCCCTGCTCGTCCAACATGCTCCCCTGAACACGACACACCAGGTGCTCACAGCTCCTGGGTCTCAACATGCATCTACCTCCACGAGCTGTCAACCTCCACTAAAACAATCTTTTTCAAAACTTTCAAGAAAGTATAGATGGCCTTGTATCAACAGCAGAGCTTCACCGGTTCTGGACAGATTGAATCAAAACACTTGTCCGACCGTACCAGAACTCAGCGTTCCTCGGCCTCCTACAGAAGAGGCTTCTAGCGCTGCGTCCCCTTCATCATCTCAACCAGTTGTCCCTCAGAACTCCTTCAAACCTCCTGCACAAAACGCCATTCATGTTCAATCATCATACTCCACCGTCGTCGTCTCCTCTCCCCCCCCCCCTCAGGTCCCGGTAGTCCGGGTGGAGAGCAGCAGGGTCCGGAGAGATGGGCTGAGGTTGTCTCTACACAGCCAGGCCGTGCTGCTGCAGTCCAGGCTGCTGCAGCCCTGCGTGCCTCTGAGCAGGCTGAGCGCTCAGGAGTGCTACAGAATGACAGGGTGGAGGTCCTCCAGCAGAGGGTCCAAGCCGGGGGCACAAGGCAGACACGATGACAACGGGAGGGAGGAGGAGGAGGAGGAGGAGGAAGGTTCCTTTGATCCCAACATTCTTTATTCCAGTTATTCTTCAAGTAGTGCTGACGACTCCATGGACCCCGATTACAAACCTTGCTTGAAGAAGAGAAGACTACTCTTGGAATATGAAACTGCAAGGACCATGGGTCATACTTAAAATCATTTAAATATACGGACTCTAGCCAGATGCAAACTTGCTCTTTGACATTAATAATATTGATATTTTGACTTTTAAAAAAGCAACAAAATATTAGCAGAGTACATTTTTAACATAAACAAAATTTGACTTTGTACATTTGACACTGTAAATATCAACATCCTTTGTATAAAATATGAAATGGTGACACTGTTTCTTAATTCTTTGTTAATTATTCTTGTAGCATATCCCTCTGGCAGATGTGTGGGTGTTTTGTGACAACAGAAAATGGTTTGTTAGTGTTGAACTGTTGACAAATTAGAATAAATAATCCAGTGGGGCCAGTGATGTGACTTGTTGTTCAGTCTTCCAAGTCCAGACTAAAAGTGTTGAATGGATTGATGACATTTATAAAAGTATGGCTGTTCTGTGAATTAAAAATCAAAATGATTGATTTATATAAAGCCATTTGGGCACACTGTGGATGTAGTGTGTCCATGTGCCTATTACTGCATTCACAATGTCAGGCAGCATTGGATCTATACTGTACATGTTACGGCCCTTTTATATTGGGAGGAATAATCAAGATTAAAAATGGCGTTTCCTCAGCGAAAACATTTCCTCCAGGGAGGGAAATTATACATCCATGGGAAATACCCAGAAACCACAAATCCTTATGTGGTTGTAGACAAAAGCAATGGATCTCAGGACCCTTGATTAAGACAATCTAGTAGATCACAGATCAACACTTTGCCCTCATTTTCTATTTTAAACCAAGTACATAGAAGCTACTTCCTAAGCATGTAAACCATTTTCACATTATCATTGAAATCATTCCTCACACATGTTACACAATTTAAATACATTACCAATTAAAAATAAACGTATCAGATAGACTGTATTCAATACGACACCACCCATTGGTTTCTGGACTACGGCTTTGAAGCTTCAAGGTCTGGCATTTTGGCCGAGCCTTCTTGTTTTTTTCTTTCTCCATTGTTGTTGTTTTTTGTAACCAGAATTAACTGGAAACGGTGGAGCTGTGGAGTCCTGAAAGGTGAACATATAAATACATTTTAAGCGATCAAAATGTATCAGTTCATTTTTATGAAGTGAGCACACAGTCAATGGGTTAAAGTTGTAAACCGATAACAAGACCAGCATAACCACGCTGTGATAGCATTCTGCTAGCAATAGGACCATAATCATCAAAAAGAACATTTAGCTTTATCGAAGAATGATAGAAATAACTAGCTTTTAAGACAATACACTTGTCAGGAAAGGATGAAATAAATCAAATGAGAAGTAGGATACATTTTTCATAGATGTCTATACAACCAGACTTATTTTTGAAACCAGGAAAGTCGCCCACTGCTGGAAATAAGAGGAAAGGATTTGAAGGCACTCCCAAATTGTCTAAAGTTTTAAGACTCATTTTGGCCAGTAATATGCCCGTCTCCTTATTCAGACAATCAGCAACTGTCTGCATGATGGCCAAATACCATGAAGAGAACTGTCAAAAAGAAACATCTCTGAGCAGGGGCGGTTCTAGGGGGGAACACTGACCAGGGATCCTCTGTGGTCCCCCTCCAAAAAAAAGGTTACAATATTACAATTTATTGGAAAATCAAATCAGAGACCCGGATGTACAGTGGAGATGAAACTGTTCATTACCTTATAAAAGCAAATACTGTTTATGTTTTTTAATTAAATCGTCACTTAAAGTTACTAAAACAAATTCTCTAAATGAAAAAAACGACTCAAACAAAGGACTGTAACTTAAATGTACTAAAACAAATACCTTTACAAAAACAAATAGCAATTACTGCATTTTATGTTTATTTTCCACAATGACTTTATACTGTCTTTGCCTTTTTAACCCGCTTTTATTGTGCCCCTCTCATGAAATAACTGGCCCCCCTGGTCAAATTGGTCTAGAACCGCCACTGGCTCTGAGGCCAACAGTGATGCCGTCTGTTTGCATACGTGTATTGACAGTGTGCTGTCGCAGAGGAAAGGATGTCCAGGTTCTGTGGTGGAGGGAACATGAGGACACTGGACTGACTTTTGACCTGAGGATTGATTTTTCAATGTGACCGAGAATAATTCTGTAAATCCTCAGAAAACTCAGAACAGATCAGGCACAGGAAAGGTACTGCTTTCACTGTTGTAGTACTAGCAAGCACCAAACCTGCTAAAACTTCAGTCACTAAAGATTAGATTTTCTTGCTGCATTTTGTTCATTATAAACTGTAAGTTAGTTAGGTTAATACTAAACCTTATGTTATATTATATGTAGTCCATCAAACCACGTACCCACTGCATGGTGTTTTGTAAGTCTTCATTAATATATACCCTTCTCTTTTGCTTTAAATATTTGTTTTACTCTTAATTATTCATCTTGCTTTGTAGTCATGATCACAATTTGTTTGTGCACAATTTCCCTCCCTAGCAGCGAGAGACAGAATGAGCGAGGCTCTTGTCAAAAGTGATACAGTGAGGGTTAAATGGCAGGGTACAAAGTTCCAAGGGGTATAGTATTTACTTATCATGTTGCGCTCTATTCAAAGTAAAAAACACCCTAAAAGCAGAACTTTTCTTAAATACAAAAACGTATGTAAATATATACCGCGTTAGGCTTGAAGTAATTAAGTCATTTTTGTTACGGTTTGGGAAAGGTAGGACCCAAAAGCAGATTACAAAAAAAAAGGCCAAGGTCTACAAACAAAAGCGAGCTTTATTTCAAAGCCGATCAGCAAAATAGCATGGCATGGATAGCACAGAGGTAACACGAGGAAAATACAATACCCAAAACACGGTCGTGACCAACATGGAGGGAGACAGGAAAAAACAAACAATGAACCGACACTGAACACAGGAAGAGACAAGACTAAATACAGGGAGGGGTAATCACGAGACGAGAAACAGTCGGGCAGGGGAGGAGAAACACAAGGGCAACAGGTGAACACAATCAGACAATTAGACACACCAGGGAAACTAACGACAGGGAGGAAAACACAGGGAGAAGGACCAGGCAAGAAACAAGGAGGAAAACATGACAGGGAGAACAGAGGCCTGTACTACGGAGCAGGTTCAACCTAACCTGGATATGTTTGAGTTAGCTGGTTGGCCTAATCCAAAACATACGCACTCTCGCTAAACTGTACTACGACGCGGGTTATCAAGTGGATCCCTCAAGCCAGCCGTGTCCTATCTAGTTAGGTGCGCGTTCACATGAAAGGGCTGGTATTTGGAGCATTCGACCAATCACAAACATGGAGAAGCGCACTGACAGCGTAGCGTCATACTTCCTGAATGAAAAGTCAACTATAATATTAGACATATGAAGAAGTTAAACTTTAAACATCCATGACTTAAACACTTTATCCAGGATAAAAGCCACATAGTACACAGCTGGTAAAAGAAAAAGTGTTGCGTACATTAACAGGTTTATGATATCGCAGAAAAGGAGGAAATCCACGTCAAGGAGTATGCCTCCAGCTGTTAATGTCAGGAATGATGACCACACCTATTATGGCACATCAAACATTGGTATGATATATGAAGCTAACAATGTTTCCCATGTTATATAATTCAAGGATAGACTACACTCCTAATGCAACCTTCAGATTATACAGCTTCAAAACTACCAGGGTTCAGGGATTCTCTGAAGACTCATATACCACATGTAGATAATCTACAGATTTCCTCATACTTTAATATTGCCAATAGACGCACTTAGATGAATGTCACTATAGGAGTGTAGGGTACCCTTAAATGACAATAGGTGCACATGTAAAGGCAGCATACACATATAACAGCAAAATTGCCTTGTTATTGTTACAGAGATTCAGGGAGATATTGAGGTGGAGTTCCAAGGGAATTAAAGGGACATAACAGACAGAGTGAGACAGATGTCAGCAGACTGCCAGGGGCCAGTATGTCAGGGGCCGACAATCAAGAGGCCACCTTACCAGAGATCAGTGTGCCAGGAGCCAGTCAGTCAGGGGTCAGCTATGAAGAGGCCAGTTGGCCAGGGTCAGGTGCTCCAGGGACCAGACTGCCAAGGCCCAGTTGTGACCGAGCTCACATGGAGGATCTAATGAGGCAACTGAGAAGGAAGAGATTAGTAAGAAAGAGAGCAGAGAGGGCTCTGGTAAACCGGAAAAGGATTAATTCGGCATTAAAAAAAAACACAATTTGATTAATCTAAAGTTTAAAAAAAATCTTCAACACAGACCAAATTAGAGCACTTGGGCAATCAAAAAAAGGTGGGATACGGTGGGGGAAAGACACCGTGAAAAAAGCAATACAACTAAGGTTCTGTTGTGGCACTACAGGATATAAAACCCTCCAAGCCATGAATATGCCTCTGCCTGACATCAGGACCAGAGAGGAGGATGCAGCACGTCAGACTGGAGCCAGGAGTGTTGGGGGAGGTGTTTGATATGCTGAGGCTGAAGGCAGATGGCATGAGTGAGATGGAGAAGAAATGTGTGCTCACCTTGGATGAGATGTCCATCACCCCTAGCGTGGAGCTGCATCTGGGAACAGGGAGGCTGATTCAGCAGATAAAAACCAAAATAACAAAAAAAAACATAATCAATCTAAATCCTGCTTGTTAGTTACCCAGCATCATTGATATATAAACTGCTAGCAATTCATTACAGAAATCTTACCTTCAAAGCTGACGAAGTCGCGCTAGCTAACTAGCAGGCAATGCTAGCAAAATTGGTTGTAACAACCAAGATAAAATATAGATAATTACGCTGTGCATATACAAATGAAGACCAGTATAAGCATCATAAAGGGCCTCTGAAACAATATAGACAGTTGACAATTCAAAAGAGTTCGATATTTCAGCAACTTACCTCTGGAACTAATGGACGCGCCGTAATGTAAGTGAATGAGGTCCAACGCCCAAATGACAATATTTGGAACTACTTCGATGTCCATACCCCGGAAGTAGGCGCTGCCATTTTTTACAACGGAGGTCTATGGGAGTGTCATAACTCTTAGTATCTCTAGGGCTCTGGGTTGAACCAGCTTCGTAGTACCATTACCTGGTTAGCCGCACAGCATAAATTACCATGGAGATCTAGCCTGCTAAAAAGAGAACCAGCTTCGTAGTACAGGCCTCTGGTGTATCGGCTGTGGATGTTTACTTGATTCAGAATTGCATCAGATGATGTGTTGTGAAGTTCTCTCCATGAGGACAAAGAGCAATAAATAGTATCTGTACAACAGTTGAATCTGCTTTTAGAGCCATTCTTAAACAATTGGTTTAAATGCGATTCTAATGAGTATTTTCTGATTATAACAGCTTTTAAATATGTTGGATTTATTTTTGCAATGGAAAAACAATGAGTTTGGGTCAATGTGATGTTGTCAAAAATGATTGTTTTTTGGTGAATTATCTAAAGTTTAAACAACTGTTGGTGGAGTACAATGACATTTCATAGACTATGAATGGTAACGATGCTTGGGTGGTTCAGAGAGACATTTGGTACGTTATTATATTCACGTCCCCATTCACGTAAGCATTTTGGTGGTATTGGTGGTATAGTCCGGGAGCCGTGGGGTTGAACCTTGTTTCATCTGATAACGTTTTTTTCTCTGCTGTAACCCCTTTATGCCCAAAATGGCCAAATCCCTGAAAAATAAGGATTTATGAGAATTCATGCAAAATTCTCAAATGAAATATATATTTTTGATATGCTTTTCATGTCACGTCTAACATGTTGTCACCATTTCATCTAAAGTGTAATATACCCTGTGATTATGTAATCAAACCATAATTGCAAGATGTTGTTGTCAAATGTATTCTGCCTCCAGATTGTATTTGGTACGTGAGGCCCCATTGGTGCCGTTCCTGTATTATTCCTAGCTATTTGAGTTTGCTAGTCAAGACAAAAACACACTGGGGAATGCAACTCTTTGGATCGTCCATCCACTTCTTTTATGCCCGTGATGAAGCATAATCTGTAAGTATTTTATTTAAAAGATTATTGTTGACAGTTGTTGGAGAAACTGTTTTCTCCACTCTTTGGGTTGTTTTAATGCACTGATATCATGTGTGGCTCTGAATTGTGTATGACCTTGCAGCTTCTTGGGATAGGAGGAGGCAGGGCATTTCAGGTTGTTGATATTTATGAGAAGACAGACTTGCTGTCTCCTAAATATCTAATTTCTATGAAGCGTGAAGGAAGTACGTGACTCTTTCCAGAAGACGTCACAGATGACCCATCGCAGATGACACGACTTTCCGACACCCGCGGCTGATATTAGCGCCACCTCGATTTACGACTTTGTTGTTATCTCCTGTGTTTTGGACTATATAAGCCTGATGTTGCTGTTCCTTTGAGCAACATACCTCATGTGTGTGAGTTAAACCATATCCTTTGTATGTGATTTAACTCTGCTCCTTCTTGCAAGAATAAACAACAGTATTATATCTTATATTGACTATTATTTCACATTATTATAAATGTGTTTTTCTTTCTCATAGCTATTGATGTAGTCTACTCTTAGCGTGGCTATCATTCAATGTAAATCAGTCAAGAACAACACTGGAAATGGGCTATTAGAATAAAATGTTAGCAGAGATGGATGTAAGTGTATTAACCTTTTTTTATTATATATTTTCTTTACAGTGTTTACATTGGTTATGGATCCAGTGCCTGATGAGTGCTACCTCAGTTGGAGGTTTAACTGCCAAGCGAAGAAGGAACCGTTGATCAGTCCGATTAGCAAACATTGTCTAGTGTAGCAAGATATATGGTGATGAAAAACACTTTGAGCTTCAAGAAACATTGGACAATAACAACAAATTCACATTGAAATGCCATACAAATTGTGTTTCATGTTACACCTCAAAGACTCACTGTGAATGGCACAGAAGTCAGAGGGCTGGAGAAACAGATTCAAAAGTTCCTTGCAAGGTGACCAGACGCTCACAGTCAGGGGCTTTGATGAACCTTTCCATTTTCAAAAGCATTGTGTTTTCTGTGGTGAGTTTTGCAATCTTAACATTGACAAGAAGAACCCGTCCAGATGGAGGGCTGCATTCTTATTCCGAGAATTGGAGACCAAGAAGTCTCTATTAGAAGTTTGTGGAAAACGAAAGGATGCTGTTTCGAAAAGCGTCCAACATCGTCTTCAGGGGACAATTAGTGATCTGCATGCTGCAGATTCCCGGTACCATGTTGACTGTCGACAAAGATTTGTCCAATTTAGGTCACTGCCAGGGCAGGCGGGTAGAAGTTCAGAGGACACTGACGAAGATCCTCCCTTTACGTCAGTTGGAGAGAAGATGACACCTGACCAGTCAAACATGTGGAATTCTGTTGAACTGTTTGCATTCTATACAGACCTTCATGGGGATAAGCTTTCCTCATCCAGCAACTCCAGCAGACATTTGGCAGTGATCTTCTGGTACTATCCTCACCTGGGACAGCTGACATCATTGATTTTCGTAGTTATGCCTCGCAGACAAGCTAGCAAGCAAATCACTCAGGATGTGATAAACATTGATATGGACAAGGGACACTATAACATCAGCATTAATAAGGACATGATCAAAGAGTCAGTGAGTGACTTTCTGTTGATGTTGTTAGCAAAGGTTTCTCCAAAGCTAGATAATACCCTTCCTGCACTGCTCATAGGTTCAATTGTCACTAGTACTCTCAAGTCTCAGGCAACTTGTTTGCAAGTAGACTTAGCAGGACAAATGGTAGAGTCCAAGAAGCTTATCAATAGCATGTATTCCTATGGTGTATGTTGGTCATACACAGAGTATCGCAGGTTCAAGAAATCGGCATCTCAGGCAGCAGTAGCAGATGTGACACTGTGGCATCTTACTATTGGTTGGGAAAAGGCTCTGTCATCAAAAGGCGCTTTCACACTGGAGTACTTTTCTCAAGAACTAGGCCGATTGTTCTTGGGATTTTGGTTTCACACCAAAAATATCTGGAACTAGAACCTAGTTCATGCAAACCTTTTCACCCCCAGATAGTCCCTGCTAGAGAGGTGGTACTTTCCTGGGGAGGAAAATGTTCCAATTTCTGATTGGCTGGGCGAATTGCAAACCACGCACCGTAAAACTCCGAAAAGTTTTGTGAAGCCACCATTTTATTTGCTCGCATTAGCATTATTAGCATTAGCCCAGCGCACCAACAGAGAGAGACTAACTTACACAAAAGAAAACATGGGAGCGGTGGAGATGAGGAGGAGGTGTCGGCGCTTCTGGCGATTTACTCGGAAGGCTTCAGTAGAAGCTGCTGGGAAGACTCCCAGCAGCTTCTACTGAAGCCAGTCCCCAACTCCGGGACTACAGGTGGCAGTATACGCCGTGAAGTTGTTTTCGGGCTGCCAGTAAACCCAGAGCAGAAGAAGAAGAAGTGACGTCAGCGGCTTCATTTGCGTAATCCTCCCTCAGGGACTTATTCCGGTGTGAACACGATCTACTAGAACAGTTCAGGGACTAAAGAGTTTGGCGGGACTAAGTACTGGGAACTAAGTACGGCAAAGTACTTGGTGTGAAAGCGGCTAATGTCCTGAAAGCTGGGTCCGAACTATCAGCCATTGGCAACATGGATGCACCTTTCCAGCAAGTCCTCCACCAAGCCACTTCCTTCATCTCAGCCTGTTATGGCATAAAGGAGAGCACATACATGTC
The DNA here is from genome assembly GCA_902827135.1 of Harpagifer antarcticus. Lineage (NCBI taxonomy): Eukaryota > Metazoa > Chordata > Actinopteri > Perciformes > Harpagiferidae > Harpagifer > Harpagifer antarcticus. The sequence continues at coordinate 2,456,611 of CADEHL010000132.1, forward strand.
ACACACAAGGCTACTTGTCTGGGGGGAAAAGAATGGAAAAGGACATATGTCTGCTCCAAACCTTGCTGCTCTACCACCAACAAATGAAGCCTTCATTGAGAATGTTAAGAGGGCCCACTTTGTTGCCCCCACAACAGGCAATGTTGTGGCGAAATCTCAATGCAGCAGGCCCCGCACTGAACCCAGAGGAATTTGGATGGAAAAATGATACGTGTAAGGTCACTGATCCCAACCCATCTACCAGAAGATACCAAACTTGTCCCAGATTACATTTTGGAGATGATCAGGTGTGGCTGCAAGAGTGAGACCCCTTGCAACTCCAAGAAGTGCAGTTGTAAAGTGCATGGTTTGCCATGCACAATGTTCTGTGCATGTTTCAGGGTGGGATGCTCAAGATCCTAACACTAGATGATAATATAACTACAAAAGTATGTTTTGATGGGTCAGCTTGAAAGGGTTAATATTAATTAATTTCGAATACAATGCACTGTATGAATATAAACATTGGGGAAGGCAAATGTGATGCATTTGATTTGAATATATTTCAATATTATTGCATGAAATCTCATAAATCCTTATTTTTCTGGGATTTAGCCGTTTTGGGCATGAAGGGGTTAATATCTGAAATTGCTAAAACGTTATCAGTGGGCACCCTCCTGTACTCCTTTTGATTGAACATTGGAGAAAGTAAATTGGGTGCATTTGATTTGAGTATTTTGCATGAAATCTCATAAATCCTTATTTTTCTGGGATTTTGGCGTTTTGGCCATGAAGGGGTTACTATCCGAAAATGCTCAAGGGATATCACCAGGCGTGCACCCTCCTGTATTTTGAAGAGGTACCTCCAAGCTACAAGAAACAGCAGGAAAAAAACTTTATCAGACGAAACAAGGTTCATCCAAAAATCAGGCTGTGGACTAGTAAATCAACATTTCACTTTCTCCATTAGCTACTTTAATTTATCAAATACCTGAACAATTAAGGATATTCCCATTAGCCTCAGCTGCTAATCATGGCCTATTGGCAGCTGAGAGGGAAGTTAAGCTCAATGGCTAACGCAAGACCCCACGTTTCAGCTAACTCTTACACAACAAAATAACCTATATGAAAAGTCAGGAAGATTCAAATGAATGTACCCCTAGTACAGTCTACAACAGAGACATTTTCAAAGGAAATATACTTAACAAATTCCTATTCAGTAAAGAGGTCTGCATTCTCCACTGGTTAAGTGCACTTTTAAGGAAAGCTTAAGACTTAAGAGCCACACAAGCCTCCACAACAATCATCAGAACAATTCAAAGCAGTTGTTTGCTAATGTGTGATAAAAAACAACAAATAGCGGTTAGCTTGGGTGTTCTCACACATGTTAAATATTTGTATGAGTTATGAAGGACATTGAAATGGTCATTAAAAAGGTTATAAGATTTAAAATAAAGGATGGGGTTAGTAGTATTTTATCTTTTATCTTGTTATATATTCCTATTAAGAATAAAATCAGCAATTATTATTGTGTGTTTTAATTATTATGGAGCATAAGCGTGTTTTGTTAGTCTCTTCTCTTGGTTTAGCTCAGTTAATAGAAAAAGATTAAACAAACAAAACATGTATCGTTAATGCTAAAATATAACACACCTTTTCATATTTATTTTACCATTTCGAACCACTTCTCTCTGTTATTATTCCCAGAGGACCATCTATGCTGTTGTGGCACTATTCCCCTCACAGGGAGAGGAAAATGAACAGCCAAAAATCAAAAGAACAGTAGCGTGACTGGCAGGCTGTTATGTAAGAAGTCGTATTCCACCGATGTTATTTAAATGCTCGCTGTACTCTCTGCAAACAGTATGTTCATGTAATCACCTAAACGTTGAAAGATGACACCATGGGTGTGTTTTGGGGAAACTAGTGTCTGTCAGTGTGACATTGATTAAACACAACGTGCCAGACAGTCTGCAGGGTCACATCTGGCAGAGCACAACACAGGAAACCATAACATGTTTTGGCTCACTAAGTAGCCATACTCATCCTGAACATGTTGTTGGCGCAGGGGGCACTTTAGGTGCAAGGGGCCAATGGCATAGACTTATTTACAGACTAAGTTTTGGCAGGATTTCATGAGGTATTTTGATGATTGACACTGAATGAAACATTTCTATATCCTTTACTAAGGGAAAAGTCCAGTAAAGTCATAGTAAGAAAATCACTGATAATATTGAAGCAATTTGAATCAGTATTTTTTAGAGGATTTATATAATCAAGCCATTTATTAATAATGGATCGCATAAAGGCAGATGTGGAAGAAGTACTTGTATCTTATTTATAAAAGTTTGTTTGTTTGTAGCCTTTATTTATCCAGGTGAAATCCCATTGAGATCAACCATCTCTTTTTCAAGGGAGACCTGCAGCACATTGGTTACACGTAAACATAAATACAACAGAAAACAAAATAGGACGTCATACAACATAATTTACAGGGGTACAATTTACAAACCTATTCACAATGACAGGTACCAAGAGTGTCAAATATAATTTCATCCAGCCGAACTTTAAAATTATGCAAATTGCCCCGCCCCCTTACTGTGTATCGCTCACTGATTGTCGCTGTTGGTCCTGTCCTGTTGTCTGCGGAGGCCCACGCCCACTCCCACCTGTTGAGTGCGGGTGTGCTTGGATGGTTTCCCCCCGACGAAGACGTCGCGAGGAGACGGAGCGGCTCCACCGGCTGCTGCCTGCTTCCACCTGTCTGGTGTCTGTGGTCTGCAGAGGCCTGCTCCCACCTGTGAAGTGCGGCTGTGCGGAGAAGGATTTTGCCCCGAGGACGTCGCGGAGAGACGGAGTGGCTCCACGCTTCGGGCTGGGGCCTGCTCCCGTCGGGCGTGTGCTGCTGTGCGGAGGAGGATTCGCCACAGCTAGGGCTTGCTTTCCACCTTTCCTGGCTGCGGTGTGGCTGAGGAGGAGGGTTCTTGCCCGGGGAACATCGGAGAATGGCACATGTCATGTTTCTGCTGTGCCTGTTTGCTGTTTTGGACTGTGGGAAGATCTCTAGTAATCCTGAGAGGTCTACTGGATTCGGGTGTGTTCTGCTATCCGCGGTGGGCATCCCCTGCGGAGGTTCAGATGTGCTGCACAAACAATTGCCGGTTGCCTTGTCGCGGACAATCTGCTCGACAAAATATGTTTGTCTTTTTTGTTTGCCTGTGTTGCACTCAAGGACTCAGGCGGACATCACTTGTCTTTTCTCACTCGTGGCAACTTTATTATGATATTTCCAAAAACTCCGTCACAGTTTTACTCCACCACCGAGGAAGAAACGCTCTTCCTCACCTTCATGCCCTCAGGCTGAGCCTTGTGGCGTAAACAGGCAACTACATGCACCAACTAAACCTGCTTCAACAATAAACATAACATGTTGTGAACTATATCGTCACACTCTCCCCCACTTACAAACTGTCGTCTCGACATTGTCCTTTACACCTACTAGTCTTAACTCTCCGGTGTCATTCGATTGGACTACGCAAATTAGTCATCCGAGACAAAAATGTCCACTGCAAAATGCTTTGATAAAAACATTATATTAAAAGGTTTTTTTCACAACTTTTATGGGTTCAATCTTTAAAGCAACTTCCGCCCTAATAGAAAATACCAAAAATGTAATCATTTTCAGGATTTTAACCCTTTAAATGCCATTTTTAATACATGAAACCGCTGTTTTTTTTCATGATGAAAACAGAGAAAATGAGTTATTTTCCAAAAAATACATATCTGGGGACTGGCTCTTTTTTTTTTCATAACAGTCTTGGATATGTCAAAGATTAGCAACAAAATGGGTTTTTTTGCATTATTAGTTTTTGCACAAAATCAGTTGAGACAAAAGAAGTTACAAATTAGTCATTCGGGACAAAAATGTCTGTAAAAATGTCTGTAAAACAGATTAATATTTTTAAAAACTTTTTGGGGTTAAATCTTTCAATCAACTTCAGTCCTGATTAAAAATACCAAATGTTAAATTATGTTCAGGATTTTAACCCTTGAACTGCCAGTTTGAAAACATGAATTTGCGTTTTCTGCGTACCGAAGGAGTGGCAGACCGGGGGTGGTGGTTCCCCTTTTTAAAAAGGGGGATCAGAGGGTGTGTGCCAATTACAGAGGCATCACACTACTCAGCCTCCCCGGGAAAGTTTACTCTAAGGTACTCGAAAGGAGGGTCAGGCCGATTGTCGAACCTCAGATTGAGGAGGAACAATGCGGATTCCGTCCTGGTCGTGGAACGACGGATCAGCTTTTTACTCTCGCAAGGATCCTGGAGGGGGCCTGGGAGTACGCTTATCCGGTCTACATGTGTTTTGTGGACTTGGAGAAGGCGTATGACCGGGTTCCCAGGGAGTTACTGTGGGAGGTGCTGCGGGAGTATGGGGTGAGGGGGTCTCTACTCAGGGCCATCCAATCTCTGTACTCCCAAAGCGAGAGCTGTGTCCGGGTCCTCGGCAGTAAGTCGGACCCATTTCCGGTGAGGGTTGGCCTCCGCCAGGGCTGCGCTTTGTCACCAATCCTGTTTGTAATATACATGGATCGGATTTTGAGGCGTAGTCATGGGGGAGGGGCTCTGCAGTTCGGTGGACTAAGGATTGCACCACTGCTTTTTGCAGATGGTGTGGTTCTGATGGCTTCATCGGTCTGCGACCTTCAGCACTCACTGGATCGGTTCGCAACCGAGTGTGAAGCGGCTGGGATGAGGATCAGCACCTCCAAATCTGAGGCCATGGTTCTCAGCAGGAAACCGATGGACTGTCCACTCCAAGTAGGGAATGAGTCCTTACCCCAAGTGAAGGAGTTCAAGTATCTCGGGGTTTTGTTCTCGAGTGAGGGAACAATGGAGCGTGAGATGGGCCGGAGAATCAGAGCAGCGGGAGCGGTACTGCAGTCGCTTTACCGCACCGTTGTGACGAAAAGGGAGCTGAGCCAGAAGGCAAAGCTCTCTGTCTACCGGGCCATTTTCGTTCCTACCCTCACCTATGGTCATGAAGGATGGGTCATGACCGAAAGAACGAGATCGCGGATACAAACGGCCGAGATGGGTTTTCTCCGCAGGGTGGCTGGTGTCTCCCTTAGGGATAAGGTGAGAAGTTCGGTCATCCGGGAGGGACTCGGAGTTGAGCCGCTCCTCCTTCGCGTCGAAAGGAGCCAGTTGAGGTGGTTCGGGCACCTAGTTAGGATGCCACCTGGGCGCCTCCCTAGGGAGGTGTTCCAGGCACGTCCAGCTGGGAAGAGATCAAGGGGTAGACCAAGGACCAGGTGGAGGGATTATATCTCTTCGCTGGCCTGGGAGCGCCTTGGGATCCCCCAGTCAGAGTGGTTGATGTCGCCAGGGAAAAGGAAGTTTGGGGCTCTCTGCTGGAACTGCTACCCCCGCGACCCGACCACGGATAAGCGGAAGAAGATGGATGGATGGATGGAATTTGCGTTTTCTATGAAAAACATGCACAAAAAGGCAGTTATTTTTTATGTTGCAACAACATTGATTTTGGTTGATTATTAGTTTTTGCACAGAATCAGATTAAACAAAAAAGTCACACACACACTCGCGGACACAAATGTCCCATCCACTCCCATTATAACCACATCTTTTGATCTCTCCGCCATACCGGTATAAAATCATGCATTTTGTAATGTCAGGGTTTTATATTGGAGGAAAATAGTTCAATTTGTCCTTTTTACTCTATATCACCAGATGTGACATTTTACCATTGAATTACATGCTTGTCATTTCTTGGTTTCTTTGCCTGTTGTATAATGGGGAGTGGTATCAGCTGAGAAATGTGTGTGTGTGTGTGTGTGTGTGTGTGGGTGTGTGTGTGTGTGTGTGTCTGGATGTACAGTGTGGGTGCACAGAGACAACAATATACAGTTTTCGCCTCATATCTTTCTTTCTTTCTCTCTCTCTTTCTCTCACTCCCTCATTCCCAAACTCATACACACTCTTACATATTAAACCTCCTTATACCTTGTATGTGTGTGAGTGATTATGTGTGAGAATGAGACAGGAGTAAGTGTGCTCTCATGGCGCTTTGTTTTTCATTTGTACTGTTTCATGTGTCTTTGAGGTAAACAGATGTATGATCTTGACCCAGCTTGACCTCGATGTTTTGAATTGTTTGGAACTTCAAAGTCCTTTGATAATGTCTCTTTAGCAAACAGACATACACAGCCATACATATACTCCTTGAAGTAAATAAAAACACCTGGCTGCAAAGCCAAAGCTTCAAATATGTGTCGTTTGGCTGGATGGTCATTTCATTCCTGTAATACGCAACAAGTAGTAAGATGAAGAGGAGCTTCTCTGTGGGACAAGAGGTCTCATGCAGCCCCTAACTTCAGCTGCAGGACTCATCCTCTGAAACAGAAACACCCTGAGAAGGAGAATCTGGTGTGGATCTGAACTGTGCTTGAAAGGAGTCAGCACAAAGATAAAACACTTTTTTGCCAAATAGTTTGCCAAACAGTTCATTTATCAGATGGGGGCAGAGAAGAAGGAACCATTCTGCCCCGAATCCCACGTTGATACAGAGGAATCGATGAGGTCCTTTGCTGAGGAGGTTGAGGAGCTGCTGAGGAACTGCTGAGGAACAACAAGATGGTGATGAGGTTGAGATGTATGAAGGACTACAAAACCTTTTAGATGGAAAAAGCCTGATGTTCACTAAAGTGCTTAGTGATCTCCTCCTCAATCACACCACAAAGGGGATGATAGCACCAGAGATTGCCACAGGAGTAACAAGAATATTCGTTGCGCCGCCACGTGAAGCCATGCTTAGAGAATTGATCAGATGCTTGTGGTGGAGTCTGATCGTTCTTCGTCTGACCCTTCCCCTGAAAGTGGAGAGGACACAGTGGATCCCATCCCGTAGCTGCGCTACATTCCTTTGCACTATCCTATCCAATGTTTGCTCAAACATCTGTGGCATCAACATCCCTCCAGTTTGCCACCGAACGTCCCCCATACAGGTGTATCATGTAGACAATACTGCTGATGATCTCAGGGGTAAAGAATAAATCAAAGAAGGATTCCACGTCATGAATTCTTATTTATGCCACTCGTAATGGCATAACGCGTGGGCCCTGAAACCAAACCTCTGGCAGCAGGAATGTAGCACGGCGTTTCCTCGTGAGAGGGAAACCAGATTTGAAAATGTTTTGATGTCCACCCACTGCCATGACGGAAACGATCCTATCCAATGTTTGCTCAAACATCTGTGGCATCAACATCCCTCCAGTTTTTGGTGGAAATGGTTCTCTCTGTGAAACTAGGCTGGCCAAGTTTGTCATAAGTCTGTGGTTGCTTTCTTTGTCGTCTTGGATACATTGTCCTCTGCTCCGAGTCTTCCACTGTTTCCTCCTCTGAGCTCTCTGTAGCTGTTGTCACAACATCCTCCTCACCTTCGTCAGATGTCACTGTGTGAACCTGCTCCTCTTGTTCCTCCTCCCTGCTTTGCAGTGGCTCCCTCGTTCCCGAGATCATCTTTCCCTCTTGAGGATGGAACTTCTGAGCAGAGGGGTTAAGCGCAGGCATCCTTTGGTGTTCCGCTGAAGGCCAGGTGAATGTTACATCATTAAAGTCATCATCAACATTTGTTTGTTGTGTGTACTTGGTCACAGATGTGTCTCTGTTTGTGGAATTGTTTCTTTTCTTTGTTCGAGTTGGGATGGTAGCCTGATATCTGTCATCTGTGGCTGGGAGGAAGTCATATGGTAAACGTAGATTCCTGTGGAGGATCCTTGTCCTGCCTCCACCACTTTCAGGCACTACCTCAAACACTGGACTGATGTCCCCTTTCTGACTTTTGACAACATACATTTGGTCTTCCCAGTAGGAGCGGATTTTACCTGGTCCTCCTCTCTCCCCCACATTTCTCACCAGGACACGACTGCCAACCTGCAGTGTGGGGCCATACACTTTCTTGTCATACTGTTTTTTCCCCCTATCAGCTGACTTGGAAGCATTTCTGGAGGGGATGTCTTAAGCCTCAGTCATCCTCTTTCGCCACTTCTCCACATAGTCCTGGTAGGAGCCTGTGCAGTCCTGATTTTCAATTCCAAACAACAGGTCAACAGGCAGTCGGGGTGGCCTACCAAACAGGAGAAAGAATGGAGAATAGCCGGTGGCTTCATTAGCTGTGCAGTTGTAGGCATGTACGACTTTAGTGAGGTGATTTTTCCAGTCATGTTTCTGTTCTTCAGTAAGTGTTCTCAGCATTGACAGCTACGTCCTGTTAAATCTCTCTGTCTGTCCATTTCCTTGGGGATGATAAGGAGTAGTGTGAGACCCCGAATACCTGACAGTGTTTTCAGGTGGTGAAGAAGCTTGTTCTCAAATTCCCTCCCCAAATCATGATGCAGTCTTTCTGGGAAACCAAACTTGAGACAGAAATCATTAAACAGTTTGTCTGCAACAGTCTTGGCTGATTTGTTGGTAGTTGCATATGCTTGTGCGAACCGAGTGTAATGGTCCATTGTGACAAGTACATATTCATAACCACCCCTACATTCTTCCAAATGTAGAAAATCAACAGAGACCAGCTGGAATGGGTGAGTGGTTTTGATACTCATCATAGGTGCGAGTGCATGTCTGTTAGGTTTTTTCTTCTTTAGACACTCACACACATTTGTCACAAAATGTTCTATGTCTCTTTGCGTTTTTGGCCAAAAGAAACGTTCTCTTATCAAGTTTACTGTCCTTTCTGTTCCCAAGTGTCTCATTTCGTTCTCCTTCAGAACAAGTGGACGGTATACATCTGGGAGCAAAAGCTGACTTTTTGTGTGAGTTTTGCGGTGTATAGTTCCATCTTCTCTGATCTCAAGCCTACTCCACTCTCTGACTAGAGCTTTAAATTCGGGGCCCTCGTGTTTCAGTTGATGTGCAGTGGGTCGCTTGTTTTTCTCTTTGTGTCCATACATTTTGCCCATCACCTGATCTTGTTGCTGTGCTGTCTTTATTTCTTCCCTGGAGAATGGCTGTATGGCACTGAACGTATTCTCTATGTCTATCTGTGTCTGTAGAGTATTACAAGAGACTGAGTGTAGGAATGGGCTGTTTTCTTCCTGATGCACCAAAATGCCCTGCCCTGTTGCACTTACTTCTTCCTGGCAAACAACCTGTGTGCATTGATTCACATAACTTTCAAAATCAAGTGGCATTCTGGATAAGCCGTCTGCGTCTGCATTTGCTTTGCCTGGTCTTTACTTGATTTTGAAATGAAAATCTGCCAACTCTGCTACCCATCTTTGTCCCACGGCATTTAACTTTGCTGTTGTCAGTATATATGTCAGTGGATTATTATCAGTATATACCACAAAAGAGGGAGCATGAAAAAGATAGTCTCTGAAACGCTCTCAGATGGGCCACTTCAGTGCGAGACAATCCAGCTTACCAGAGTGCAGGTTGTAGTTTCTCTCTGGAGGGGTGAGCGTTCTGGATCCATAAGCGATCACCTTCAGCTTGCCATGACTGCGTTGGTACAGCACTGCACCAAGTCCTGCCTGTGAAGCATCAGTGTGCAAAACAAACGGTTCATTCAGGTCTGGGAAGCCTAGGATTGGAGGGTTAGAGAGTTTGTCCGCTAGGTGGCCCAGAACCTGATGATGCTTTTCAGTCCATGTAACTGGTGATGATGAGGTCAACTGTCCGTGTTTTGTTTTGTTTACTTTTCCCTTTTTAGCCACATTGTGGTTTTGTGGTGAGGCAGGAACAGGGGATTGGGCTGCCAACAGTTCATACAGGGGCTTTGCTATGACAGAAAAGTTTTGTATGTATGTCCTGTAGTAGGACAGGAAGCCTAACATCTGTCTCACTTCTCCCACTGTGTTAGGGCGTCTTTCCTTCAGGGCCTGCACTGGAGCCACCTCTGCCGGGTCCATGCTATGCCACTCTTTTAACACTATCCTGCCCAAGAACCTAACTTTGGATTTAAACAGTTCACATTTTTTTGGTGTGAGCTTCACTCCATGTTGCTGGTATCGGCGAAGGACTGTTCTTACATGCTCAATGTGGTCAATGAAGGACTTGCTGTGGACTAAATTGTCATCAAGGTAAGGCAGGCAAATATCATCACGCAAACCCCACAAACACTCCTCCATACTTCTTTGAAATTCAGCTGGAGCTGAACTCAGGCCAAAGGGGATCCTCACCCACTGATACAGGCCCCATGGTGTGATGAAGGCAGTGAGAGGCTGACTTTCTTTGTCTACAAAGCCTTGGTGGTACGGCTTGCCTTGGTCAAGTACAGAAAACCATGAACTCCCAGTAAGACTGTCCAACATATCTTGTATGCGAGGAATGGGATGTCTATCTGGCACTGACTTCCTATTTAGCTCACGGTAGTCTACACACAGTCTCAGTTCCCCGGATTTTTTTCTTACACACACTATAGGTGACGAATAGGGTGACCTTGATTTAGTGATCCAGCCCTTATTAATCAAGTCCTGTAAATATTCCTTTACCTCCTGATGTAATGGCTTTGGAACACTGATATAAGTCTTCTGGACAGGTGTCTGGTCATTTAGGGTGATGTGCATACGCAGAGAAGGTATGGAGCCTACATCATTTTCATCCCTAGCAAATGCTTTACACTCCTCCCTTAACACTTCTCTTGCTAACGTTTGCTGGTCACTAGTCAAATGATCTAAAGTCACTGGGGGATCCCAGGTTTCATCACAGTCAGTAGTGGGGCAGCTTGTACCTGAGCAGTCTGTGTTTTGCTGTGCATTTTTGTCGGGACCTGGTTGTGTCTGTCCTTGTGCCGCTGGTTCTGTAGCTGCTGGGTACACAGCCTTCACACTCTCAATGTGTCCGAGGCTAACTCGGGAGCCTAGTGTGACACTGTGTGCTGTAGTGTTAATAACTGAAACAGGGACAGTGGCAGAGTTACCTCTTCTCATAGTGAACAGTACTTCTTGGATGTGCAATCCCTCAGGTAAACTGGTGTTCATAATTGGGCTGAACAACATGACAGTGTCCTCTTCAGTCTGCATGCGTGTGCGACATTTCACTGTGGTAACTTCACCTGGGAGTAACACAACTTTATCCTTGCCTGTTTTTACTATGGTCTCCTCAGAAGTAGCTTGATGGGTGTGTATTATCTGGATAAAAGTGTGTGCAGCATAAGAGTCAATTTCAAAAGCACCGCTCACAACTGCTGTAGTGCTGTCACTTCCTGCTGTGCCCTTCTGTTACTTTAATTGTTCATTGATCACTTCCTCTATTACATTAAAGCCAACTATAGGGTCTTCTGCCACATTTTGATCACTGGAAACTAGAACTGGCACTAGCAGACTTGCACTAGAAGTCTCTAACCCGCTCAGTTGGAACTCTACTGGTATCCATCCCATAAATGGGATTTCTGTTCTATTTGCAGCAAGTCCATTTAGTGGTTCTGGCCCTAGGAGTTCAGCTATAGGTCTGATAGTGCTGTGTGGAAGGTGTTCAGCTCGCCATTGTTCATTTATTACTGTTGCCTGAGCACCCGTATCCCACAATGCTGTCACCGGTACGTTATCAAAAGTACATTTTACTATTTTCCGTTTGCCAATAAGCTTAATAAGTATTTTATCTTCTTTAGCTGAGAGGTAATTAACTTTGCATATGTCTGGAAAGTTGTTCTTATGTCTCTTGGTTTCTGCCAAGTGTTCTGCAACTAAACTTACTGCTTTACACAGAGGTTTGTGTTCTGGCCAATGATGCTTCTGACAGGACCTGGAGCAATAAGCTGTACTTGAACAACCTGCACATGTCACAAGTCTCCTGGTTGCATCCTCCTCCTGTAGACAGTTGTTGCAGCGGTGGGACCCTGACGGCTGTTGCTGGATTACTGCTGGTCACCCTGCAGCAACCCTCCGAAGTTTCCCTGCGCCTGGCGTGGAGCTCTGCATCCTCTGGATATGTGTCCCAGCTGTCCACACTTGAAGCAGTGGCTACAGTTGACTTCCTCTCCTTTGTCCTGGCAGTCCCTGCACTCTCCGGATGCTGTTGTTCCCTGTAGCTTGCCTGTAGTTCTGTGGCCTGCCAGTGCTCATGGAAGCTAACACCATACGTTTCATTTCAGCAACCTCAGTTTGAAGCTCTCTTACCAGGGTGTGCATCACAAGCTCTTGTGGAGGTTGAGCTGTCTTTGTCTTCTCCTTGTGGGTGCCTTTAGCATCCTCCTGCAGTGTTTTCTGCATGGAGGGGTCAGGTCACTTGTCCAACTTATTGTTAGTTGTTTGTAGTTCAGCCATTATGGGTGTTTTGGTATTACGTTTGAGCTTATTTATTCTTTCTGCCTCAAGGTTTCCTGCTTCATTTACTTTTTCAATCAGAGTTTCATCGGTCACCTCCATGTCATCAATGTATGGCTTAATTTGGTATTTGTTGTCACTGAGCAACCCTGTACCAACTGACCGTAGAAACTTCTTCTTGACCAGGTCTGCACTGTAGTGCTCCTCCGAGTCTCTGTCCTTGGATGTAAACAGCAGTCTATCTTTTAGTTCAATAGCTCTGAACAAAAACTCTTGTGCTGATTCTTTCGGCTCCTGGGACATGCTGATCAATTTTTGGTACAGATCTGAAGTGCCATCTTCGTTGTAATGCCCCTTTAATATGATCTTTAGCTGAGGCAGAGTCAATTCAGTCTTTATTTCTAGCATGTCACGCAGCTTTAAGCCAGGGCTAATGGCCCTTACCACAGCCTCGATTACTTCCGACTCACCATGACCCTTGCGAAGCCCGCTCTCTATCTGGTGTATTAGGTTGGTATATGACAGTTTGTCACGCTGCCCTCCTTCACCGATTTGGCCGCAGATGCGGAACTCTCGCCTGATAGTTACCTCTGGCACCTTAGCTGTGAATAGTGACCCGCTAGTGCTGCTGCTGACGGCATCTGATATGTTTAGTTTTTCACCCAGCATTTTTATTTCGTCTTCCAAACTCTTTCGGGACTGCTGCAGCTCCATATATTTATCTCTCATCTCAGTGTCATGGCGGCGCTCGCGCACCTTTCTGTCCCCGTCTTCTGTCAGGCTCTCCATGAAAACTAGCAGCTCTTGGATTACTTTACATGCTTCCTCTGCATCTGTTTCTTCTTCAATTTCATCAATTTTGTTTTCTGCTATTTTAAATAATGTTCGTCTGTTTTTATCAGCAAAAGTATCTTCTTCATCATCTTCTATACAATGCAGATATTTACAGACCTCCACCATCCGGTCCCGGTTTTGCTGACTCAGAGCAATGGTGGCGCGATCTAGGAGAATCTCCAAATCCATATTTTCCTCACGGTACAGTGTTATCTTTCTTTTCCTGGTTCGTCTCAGGATAAAAGCCCTCTTTTAATCCGTTTAGAGCTAATATCCTGGCTAGCTCGCCAATATATGTTGCACTCAAGGACTCAGGCGGACATCACTTGTCTTTTCTCACTCGTGGCAACTTTATTATGATATTTCCAAAAACTCCGTCACAGTTTTTCTCCACCACCGAGGAAGAAACGCTCTTCCTCACCTTCACGCCCTCAGGCGGAGCCTTGTGGCGAAAACAGGCAACTACATGCACCAACTAAACCTGCTTCAACAATAAACATAACATGTTGTGAACTATATCGTCACACCTGCTATGATGATTCTTCAGGACTGCTTCTTAAGCTCTAATCACACTTTCACACACTTTGCTGGTGATTCTAGAGAAGATGATGGTGTATGTGTGTCGTTTAAGAGGAAAAGATGCCTGTTTTTGTTGTTGTTATTACTATCAGTAGTAGTAGTCAGATCGCTACTCCTGCTGATTTTAAAGCTAGGTCTGGGTTGGGTTTCATCCACTTGAATGTGCGCAGTCTGTTAGGTAAACTAGATTTTGTCCGCATCTGGGCGAGCTCGACTGACGCTGACGGCATTGTTTTATCAGAAACATGGCTAAACAAATCTATTTTGGCCTCTGACATTGCCTTAAAGAGCCTGTGACACGAGTTTCCCCCATCATCCAAACCCATCAATTTGAGTAAATATTGTCCCCTTGAAAACTGTTACTGAACTGATTTTGGGATATTTGTACTTTGATTAATTAATCTGCCCTTCAATGTTGACCATTTTCTGGATCTTCTCGGGGATTCTTCAAGTCCCGCCAAATTACGTGTGACGTCATTGCGGGCACAGCGCTCCAGCTGCACCGTTCAGGATCCCAGCATCTGCGTGTAAACGCACGATGGCGCACACAGCAGCAAGCTCAGACAGCGATGACAGTTTAATTTTGAACGTGTCTGAGAGCTCATATGAGGCTGAAGGATCGGTTTATGTTGTATCTGTTAGAAGTTTAGGAATTAGGTGCGTCAATATGGGCGATCATACCGTCATGTAGCCAGTGGTGGAATGGGACTAAAAATCTTCCCGGGACTCTCGACCGGCCCACTTCGGTACCGCTAGTAAATTGTCAACGGGGGGAGTGGGAGAGGTCAGGGGCGCCGGGTGCTGTAGGCTAGGGAAGGCTAAGCCTTCCCAAATATTTGTGTCACTGCATCCTGGTAAAATACAAATAAAATGTATGATGTCTGTGTCTTTGACATTAGCGCTGCTAGCCACCTGTGCCCTGTACTACGAAGCCAGTTCAACATACCCTGGATATGTTTGAGTAACAAATTAACTAACAACAACAAACTAACAAACGAGATCTCGCTAAGCGGTCCTACGACGCTGGTTATCAATTCGGTAAATCAAGCCAGGGTTTCTCTCTCCAGCTGAGAGCGTGTTCACGTCTAAGACATGAGTGGATCTGACTTTAATTATATTTGACTCGAGTGTTTCGTCAACAATGTGTTGCTTAAAATAATACTTCTGCATACAGTATGTGACACTGTAAGTGTTGCACGGCCAAATACGGCTGGAGAAGCTGACTCAGATAAGGAAATATATGATATATTATGATATTATATGATCGATGATCTGATTGATGGGATAATATGAATGATAAGTGCGACGCGTCGACGTCTTCTCTGCATACGGCAGTTTAAACTGTATTTCCTAATCCTGTAATATGACTTGAGAGATTTAAACTCCGCACACTGAGTTGATCTCTTTTCTATAGACGCCGGAGGCGGGCAGCGTCAGGTAAAACAAGTTATTAAGCCTTCCCAAACCTGAGCCTCACGCGCCGCCTATGGGGGATGTGATAGTGACTTATCCGACCGGCCCACTTCGGTACCGGCCCATCGGGATTCGTCCCGATGGCCTGTCCCCCACTGCACCCAGCCCACGTAAACTGTCAACGGGGGGAGCCTCGCTGCGGGGAAACGGTGGACCGAGAGTCCCGATCGGAGTGGGAATAATAATAATAATAATCCGTGCATTTTATCCATTAATTTCCCAACATTGTGGTAAAAAACCACACGTTTAATCCACGTTGGTGTTCAACTACAAAAAGCATCGGTTTGTTTTCTCATCAGGAAATGCAAACCGGCTCAAACAAACGATTTTTAATCATCATCCTCACGATCATTTAATGTATCATATGTTCGCCGAATTGACATGAAAGCACTAATAAATGTAGTTTCATCCACTTGAGTTTACAACTACAAAAATAATCGATTTGTTTTTATATCACATCCTACGGGAGGAAATTCAGCAGCTCTCACTACCGATTTGTAATCCTAATTTAATCATCATCTTCACCACGATCATTTATGGTTATGTTCGCCGAATTGACATGAAAGCACTGACAAATATGAATATACTGTAGTCAACTTCATTACAACGTTATTAACGTGCCTAAACTCAGTAATTCACCACTTCTACGCATGACAACACACTTTGTCCGTGTTTGGCTGTCTCGCCGCACAGTGAAGCGTTCCCGCATTGACGTCACTTCCGGCTTCCCCCAAAACCTCAAAATGAGTGGAAGGAATTTCCCCGCGATGATCGAAATTATTGATATTTATCGGAACGGTATCGCAACTTCTTTTTTAAACTGACGGTTCGAGATGACTAGTAGCCCAATATTTCATTGCACAACAGTTGTTGGGATGCTGTCACAGGCTCTTTAAATGGTTATAATGTGTATCGTACCGACCGGCCTAATAAAGGTGGTGGCGTTGCCATTTATGTTAAGAATAAGTTCAGTGTAACCACATTAGTTTCCAAATC
The DNA here is from genome assembly GCA_902827135.1 of Harpagifer antarcticus. NCBI lineage: Eukaryota > Metazoa > Chordata > Actinopteri > Perciformes > Harpagiferidae > Harpagifer > Harpagifer antarcticus. Next base: position 2,472,760 of record CADEHL010000132.1, read on the forward strand.
GATCAGTAAGCAATTTCAATTTTTAGCCATAAATATCGAAGTAGCAAAGGGTCAACAGGTCATGGTGGTGGGCTGTTACAGACCCCCCTCAGCTATCAAAGACTCCTTATCTTCACTAGCAAATCTTTTATCACAACTAGACTAAAAGGAAATAGTGCTACTTGGAGATTTTAACTGGGACTGGTTAACTACAGTGTCAGAGGATTTTAAAAACCTTTGTATCTCTTTGAATGTTACTCAGATTGTTGACAGTCCTACTCGCCCTAACATTAAGTCCCCTAATAAATCCTCCCTAATTGATCTCATTTTAACTAATGTTCCCCATAAATACTCATCTGTGGGAGTATTTGCGAATGATCTGAGTGATCACTGTGTTGTAGCCACAATTAGGGACACTAAGGTCCAAATGGTTAAACCTCGCATTATCATTAAGAGAGACAAAACACATTTTGTGGAGCAGGGTTTTGTGCATGATCTGTTTGATTGTGATTGGGGTCAAATCGATCTGTGTGCTGATGTAGAGACTGCATGGTCTTATTTTTATCTTGGCTTTATGGAGATCATTAATAGACATGCACCCCTGGGTACATTTAGAGTAAAGGGACGAGACAATCCTTGGTTTTCTGCTGAATTATCTAGTCTCCTACATGAGAGAAACAAGGCCTGGGAAAAGGCTAGGAAATCAGGCTCAGAGGTAGAATGACTGCGTTTTAGGCAGCTAAGGAATAGCTTCACTTCACATATCAAAAGTACTAAATCAAAGTACTATCTGTCAGTTACCACAAAGAATCTGAATAATCCTGCAACATTTTGGAAAGCCATTCAATCGTTATCCACCGGCGATATCCGTAATGGCTCTATATCGGACAGGGCCACTATGTTAAATTGTTTTAATGAGCATTTTGTGTCTTGTGGCTCTCTGTTTGATTCTGTCACTAACTCTGCTTCTGTGAACACTACAGTATGTGACTCTGAAAAACGTGTGTTGGAAAACCCTTTTAGTTTTACCCCTTTTACTATTGATGTTGTTCGTGAAGCTTTAACCAAGTTAGATCCTAAGAAACCGGCTGGCCCGGACAACGTAAAACCTTTCTTTTTAAAGATAGCTGCAGATTTTATTGCTCCACCTCTCTTCTCTTTTTAACCTCTCCTTTAGCTCAAACACAATTCCAAAAGTATGGAAGTCAACGTATGTCCTGCCTTTGCTAAAAAGAGGGGAGGCCACTTTATTAAATAACTATAGGCCAATCTCTAAGTTGTCAGTTCTGGCTAAGGTTCTTGAACGCTTAGTGAGTGAACAGGTAAAGGTGTTTTTATGTACAAATGACATCCTGTCTAAACATCAGTCAGGCTTCAGAAAGCAACACAGCACCATCACTGCCACAATGAAAGTGGTGAATGATGTGGCGAGTATTTTAGATAATAAGCAGAGTTGTGCAGCTCTATTTATTGACCTTTCAAAAGCGTTTGATACCGTCGATCATCACATTTTAAAGCAGAGGCTACTCAGTATTGGCATATCCAGCCATGCAGTGGGGTGGTTTGTGAACTACCTCTCTGAAAGGTCCCAATGTGTTCATTTTGAGGGGGTGTTTTCTGAGTGGTTGAACATTACTAATGGTGTTCCTCAAGGTTCTGTTTTAGGTCCACTTTTATTCTCCATCTACATCAACAGTTTAGGTGAAAATGTGGATGAAGCTACTTTACATTTTTATGCGGATGATACCGTGATGTACTGTGCAGGTCCCTCCATTAAGGAGGCTGGTGTTAAATTACAGGCTGTTTTTAACATTATTCAGACTCAGCTCTCTGAACTAAAGCTTCTTTTAAATGTTGAGAAAACCAAGGTAATGCTCTTTTCTAAAGCTAAAAAGACACCAGAGCCTGTTTTAGATATTGTAACTACGCAAGGAATAAAACTTGAAGTGGTTACCTGTTACAAATACCTGGGTATCTGGCTTGATGATTGTCTCACTTTTAAACGTCATGTCAATAACCTGCTTAAAAAGCTGAGGGTTGGGCTAGGTTTTTTTCTACAGGATCAAGTCCTGTATCTCGCTTGAAGCCAGGAAAAGGCTAGTCACTGTGACCTTTTTACCTGTGCTGGACTATGGTGATTTGATGTATATGAATGCACCTGCCAATTGCCTGGTCCAGTTAGATGCTGCGTATCACAGCGCGCTGAGATGTGTGACTAACTGTAAAGCATTAACCCATCACTGTACCCTGTATGCAAGGGCTGGTTTGCCTTCACTAACTGTACGGAGGCTCAGTCACTGGTACATTTTTATATACAAAGCCATGTTAGGGAAACTTCAATCTTATATCTGCTCCCTGATCTCACGGAAAATTGTAAGTGGCTACTGCCTGAGATCGCATGCTGTGGTTTTATTAAATGTGCCAACTGCTAGGACTGTCTTAGGGAAGACAGCTTTTAGATGTGCAGCTCCTCTGTCTTGGAATAGTCTGCAAATTAAATGGAAACTGAACAATCTGGTGCCACTAAATGTTTTTAAAGCTCGGTTGGATGCTAGTCAATCGGAAGCTATTGGTATCTGTTTATGTGGATAATTATGTAAATGATGCTGTATGATGTCCTTTTGTTGTTCTATTTATGTTTGTATGTTTCATGTGGAACTACTTGAGCAAGTCTCCCTTGAAAAAGAGATCAATGATCTCAATGGGATTCATCTGGGTAAATAAAGTTTTGAAATGAAATGAATGCAGGGGAACCAAAATGCTCAGTTTCCAATTAAGTACTAGAGTGTAGGAATACTCTGTTACAAGTAAAAGTCCTGCATTCAAAATGTTACTTAAAGGTTTCCTATCATGCTATTTTTAGGCATATATTATGGGTCTCAGATATATTTATTTATTTCTATTTCAGCCCGGTTAGACAAGTGCTGATTGTGGGTCCTTAGGTTTAAAAAAAGAAAGAAAGTGCATTTTGCATTATGGGACACCTTTAAAGGTGGGGTAGGTAAGTTTGAGAAACCGGCTCGAGATACACTTTTTGTTATATTCCATGGAATGCTCTTAACATCCCGATAGCAATGAATATCTGAAGTGCTTTGACAATAAATCCATGAAAAAATGTCACCTGTAGAAGCCGTAGTACTGTAAAAAGCACGACCAATCATTTTAGCCGGCCCGGCTAAAGTAACTGGATGGCCTACCTGCCTGTCAGCCTTCCATCTGTGCACAAACTTATCTCGTGCCCTCATTGGTCATGTGCGCGTTCGCAGCAACTTAAAAAATCTGGGCTATATATAAAAATCACACGCATAGAGGTCACTACAGTGGACAGCTATTCAAAAGGTGATTTCTTGCATATGCATGTTATTTTTTTTGTATAGTTGCACCATCAGCCACTACATAGGACCCTATTGCATCATCCCATACACTGCTACTCAGTGGAAAGGCAGTGCAAGTGCATGATACATGTCTCTAAACCAAGATGAACGACAGAAAGCCACCTGGACCAAGTCACTCTGTCGTCAAAACAATGTCGTTTTGAAAATGTAACAGATTAATTCTTAATTCTCTCAAAAATATACACTTTTGTGAATAAAAGCTGAACACTAGATAATGAAGTACTTTGTTTTAGTAGACTTCGTTAGAAACTGACTCTTAATGGAAGTTTGTGATTTTGAGGCTATTTCAGTGAAACAATGCCGTTTTGAACATTTGACAGATTTATGCTTAATTCTCTCAAAAAGTTACTGAAAGATACACTTTTGTGGATAAAAGATGAAAACTAGAAAAGTACTTTGTGTAAGTACATTTTTGTTAAGAATCTGACTCTTAAAGGTGGGGTAGGTAATTTTGGAGAAACCAGCTCGAGTGCGCTAGAATTTGCAAATACACAGCCGGAGAAAATCTGCCCCTTCCTTCAGACTTCCTTACAGAGCCCCTCCTCCAACACACACGCACGCGCACATGACCAATGAGGGCACGAGATAAGTTTGTGCACAGATGGAAGGCTGACAGGCAGGTAGGCCATCCAGTTATTTTAGCCGGGCCGGCTCAGATGATTGGTCGGGCTTTTTACAGCGCTACGGCTTCCACAGATGATATTTTGTTATGGATTTTTTGTCAAAGAATTTAAGATATTCATTGCTTGTGTTAAGAGCATTCTATGGAATATAACAAAAAGTGTTTCTGAAATAATTACATACCCCACCTTTAAATGCTGTGAAATCCAAGGATACAGTCCTTTTTACATGTATTTGTTGGGATATTACAGGGGGCCTTAATATGTCACTGTAAAATAATACTGTTAAATGTTGTGAAATGCTGGTAATTGTTTACAGTGTAGTCATTGTGCAGATTCGTCCATTTCAGAGTAATATATATGATATGTTTTATAATGATTGATCATGAAAGTGTTCTCAAAGCTGGTGAAGGTGCAGCTAGTCTGAATGGCTTTGTAGACTGCAGGGTAGCTTGTGGATTTAGGTGGAACTAAAGTCTGATTTAACACTTGATTAGATTTCACATCATTCATCCAGATCTGTGAAGTAACTAAAAGGTATTAGATACATTGTAGTGGAGGAAAAGTACACCATTTACCTCTGAATTGTAGTGGGGTAGAAACATAGCATACAATGGAAATACTCAAGTAAAGTACAAGTATCTGAAAAGTACTTGAGCATGAGTTTAGTAACACCACTGCAGTATTCATTCATTCCCCCGCACTGTGCGCCCATATGGATGCAGCGCACCGAAACGCCGGAAGAGTGCAGGCATAAGGAGCCATACACATGCTGCGTTTTTGCATATTCAAATCCACTGTGTTGGTCGCCATTTCCGGCTGTGTACTTAGTTGAACGTTGCCTAGTTTAACTTTTGGAACGCACTCAACGCAGCAGTTACTGTACAGATGTGGATGAATGATGTGAAATATAATCAAGTGTTAAATCAGACTTTAGTTCCACCTGGAGTAAATCCACCAGCTACCCTGCAGTCTACAAACTCATTCAAACTAGCTGCTCCTTCACCAGCTTTGAGAACACTTTCATGATCAATCATTATAAAACATATCATATATATTATTCTGAAATGTACCAATGTGCACAACGACTACTTTTACCGTCGCTACTTTCACTAGATTTTGATGCGTATACTTTTACTTGAGGAACATTAGCAATACTGGACTTTTAGTTGTAACAGAGTATTTCTACACTCTGGTACTTTTATTTATGATCTAATTGGAGCGGATACTGTCAGAATCAGTGTATACTTAACTATAACGCTTTGCGGATCTGGCTGCAGAGTTAATTGACAGCTGTTTCATAACCTTCAACACGAGCTACAACTGTGCGCAATTTCACGCATGCGCGCGTCACGTGTACGTTCCGGTTTTTATACACAAACAAATAGCTCCACTGCATATGACGCACAGCACAGACGCACTGCAGGTGCCCTATCTGTGTGAGACCCCCCCCCCCCCCCCGGTAATGGTGCAGTTCAAGTGTTTGCAGATGGTATGGTTCCTATTAGTGATGTCAAGGGGGTGTAATGGTACAGCCCTCAGCCTCCACCAATGGAATTATGGGCTGGGCTCAACACCCATTTTCGGGGATCGTCTATATAACCGGCGTAAATCATCCTATCGGCTTCATCCTGTTTAACAGTTATTAACCTGCGCGCTGCTGCTGATCTGGAGATACTTTTTGTAGAACATTTTATGACGTAAGTACAAATATTAGTTTTTATTTCAATGTATGGTTTTACAGTACACAGATATTCTAGGGATGGAGATGCATAAAAGTGAAATGCACGCTGTTTGAGAATGTTGATGTCAATAGATGTTACAGATTGAATTGGTTTTGCACAACAATTCATCATTTATTAAAGACTTGAGCGATTCCTTTCAATTAGCTGTCCTTGGGCTTTATAAACATGAATTAAAAAATACTAAAATATTGACAGTCTAGCCGGAATTTAGAAAAATATTCTGCATGAGATTTCGATCTGATAATAATCTTTGAATTTGTAATGCATGATGCAACTTTTATTAACACTTTTGCAATTTCACATAGAAGCACGCATTTCCATAATAAACGTAGCATTCTCCCTCAACTTGCCAACTTAAATAAAGGTACAGAAGTATTAGCAACACAATTAGCCATTAGTATTAACAGTATAATAGCCTACTCATTATGCAGAGGGTTATATATATATTTTTTGAATATGCTTTTTTTGGTGTTTATAAGTGATTCAACTGTGGGGAGCATGTTGAAGTTGCAGGAGGGAGCTAGTTTTGCATTTAATTTATAAATATTTATTATATTTTACAATAGGATCACATGCATGTTAAATGTTAATGTGTAATAACTGACAGATACAGGAAGTGAAGCCTAAGGTACATTGTTTTCTTCTGAACTGTAGTTGGGAAGTTTAAAGTACCACAACGTGGAACACTTAAAAGTCTAGGTACCTTTTGACTAAACATCCATTTTCTTCACCACCATCAGTTCCAGGATGGAGAACAAATCTTACGTGGTTCAGATGAATGGCAATGGAGTCCACAACAAGAGCATTGAGAATGGTAAGAGCCTGAGTGGGAACGGAGTGAATGGGAAGGACCTCCACCACGTCAGTGTGAGGGGTGCTCTGTACCCCAGCAAGGCCAAGAGTCGCAGGCAGAGGTGGGACGTGAGGCCCTCGGAGATGGCCAACAACACGCTGAACCCCATCAGAGCCATCGTGGACGGGATGAAGCTCACCCCCAACCCCGAGAAACCCATGATCGCACTCTCCATAGGTGAGAGGGCTTCTGCATAATTCAAATGCTGATTCAAACAATCCAGAGATGTCACTGTGTAGCTTGAAGCAATGCCAGTTTTCAATGTGTACTTAATTATATTTATCAATAAGCCAACATGCAGTGAAACTCTTGTCGGGTGGATCTCATAATGTGTGAGTATAATCAACAAATAATAACTACCCCCTTAGATTTCCAGTTAGTTTTTAGGAGTACCAGCTTGGTTGATTGTACATACAGATCTCTTGTCTTTTTATCTTTTGGAGTGACATGGTTTTTTAGACATGTTTTTCCAGTCATTCCAGGACTAAGTATACTGATTTATGACATTTGTTCAATGCAAGACTCTTGGGTTCTCTGGTTATTAATTGATTGCTTATTGTCACATCCGTTCCCAGGGGATCCCACTGTGTTTGGAAACCTGCCTACAGACGGTGCAGTGCTGCAGGCCATGAAAGACGCCATAGACTCCCAAAAGTACAACGGCTATGCCCCTTCTGTTGGTGAGTCACAGTAGGAAACATCTTTGAATGCACAAAGATTAGAAATGTAATTTCAGGTTGGCTGTAAAATCAGGTGAGACATTTGGTTGTGTTACAGGTACATTAGGGTAACCCACATGTTGTCACGCTATGACTTGTGTTGTGAAATTAGGTAACCAGAAATAGCCTGATGTAAATCTCAGGAGGACCCACTGAATCTCTGTTTGCAGTCCATTATTTGCTCTGTCCACCTGCAGGTTATCTGAAGAGCCGACAGGCGGTGGCCAACTTCTACAGCCGCCCCGAGGCTCCGCTGGAGGCCGAGGTGCTTATTCAATTAGATTCTATCATAAATAGACCTGTAGTCCATCAACAAGAGTGCATGTCTTATTTAAGAAGCTGGAACTGTTAAATATTTTTTAACAACATTTTTTAAAATTCCTATGAATTTCCTGTTAACCCACTCATGGTTTTAGTTAATCAAATATAATGGTAGATGGTTTAATCTATACCAAATAATCGTATTTTAAAAGTTATTCCTAAGTATTTTGTGTCAAATCTGTAAAGAAAATATAGTGGAGGGAAAAGTACAAAATTGGCTTCCAAAATGTAGTAGAGTAGAAATATAAGCATACAATGAAAACACTTAGGTAAAGTACAATTATGTCAAATGTGTACTTAAGTACAGTACTTGGTGGAATGTAGTTACTTTACACCAATGCTACTAGTAACTGTGACTCCATCATGGTCAAAGAGGCGGTGGTGAAGTCCATAGGGACTTGGCTTGGCAACTGGAAGGTCACCAGTTCAAGTCCCGGAAAGACCAAGTGCTACCGAGGTGTCCCTGAGCAAGGCACCGTTCCCTACATGGCTCCCCGGGCGCCGTACATAATGGCAGCCCACTGCTCCTAACACTAGGATGGGTCAAATGCAGAGAAACCGTTTCGTTACATAGTATCTTTACTACGTAATGACAATAAGTTCAATCTTCTTTTTTTTAAGTAAGAATATAAACTGTAGTGTTGTTAAGCGTTTATCTTTGATTTTGAAAGTAAAGCCCCCTCCTCCCCTCTCCTCCAGGATGTGATTCTGACCAGCGGCTGCAGTCAGGCCATTGACCTGGCTATCAGTGTCCTGTGTAACCCGGGGGACAACATCCTGGTCCCATGCCCGGGCTTCTCCTTATATAAGACTCTGGCTGTCTCCATGGGCATAGATGTCAAACTCTACAATCTGCTGGTGAGTATAGGAGGTTAAATAAACACCAATGTTTATTTACTCAATTCATCAATCATTACAAGTTTTCAAACATCAAAAATAAGATATTTGTCTCAGGGGACTTCACGGTGTCAACAGCATTCACCACCCTTTTTCCTTAGACCCACAACGTACAATAAAGTATAAAATGATTGTAAACCATTCATAGCAGCTGTTTGAGAAGTTCATTTATCAATAATAAGACACACAGTGTGGTAAGGCCACTGATGGGAGGAGGATGTGAGCGTCTGTTATATAAAGACATGTAGGGAAACCGTTTTGGACATTTCGTAAAGAAATAAGAAAATTGTGGAATGGGAATTGTAAATGTTTTATGTTGGTGCACATCACACATGAATCATTTTGGTCAAACGTTGGTACAGTGAATGAGCACCCAAAGGTTCAAGGACCTGAAGGTGTTATTTTCATGAAGAATAACGTTTCTGTGCCCATGACAACACACATGTTTGATTGACAGCCAGAGAAGTCATGGGAGGTGGACCTTCTACAGATGGAGAGCCTGATCGACGAGAGGACTTCCTGTATGATCGTCACCAATCCATCCAACCCGTGTGGCTCTGTCTTCAGCAAGGAACACATCCAGAAAATCATCAAAGGTACGTGCCCGTCCACTCTGCTTCAGTATTCAAATAATGAAGAGCCCTTTAAAAACGTTGAATAAGCATCCGAGGAGTTGAACATGTACTATCATATACATACAGCATTTGCCTCGTCTTACAGAAACAATGAAAGCATAGGCGTCATTTGTACTGAGGACACTGTGTCATGTCCCCGCCACTTATGGACATGGCCAATTTTGTCCCGAACCACTTTGCATTAGGATCATTTGTGAAACATATTCTGAAAATAGCAGTGTACAATCTGGACGACGTGAAGCCCATGAATGAAATGCTTCTTGTTTTCACAGTGGCCTCCAGACACTGCCTCCCCATCCTGGCTGATGAAATCTACAGTGATATGGTGAGTGTCAGGGTTTGGCCCTCTGGAACACCAGCAAGGCACATTTTTCAGCACAGTGACAGCAGAGGTTGTGCTGCATTTGGTAGTATTTGCCCTGGCTCTGGGGGGTGGGTGGATCAGCACTTGGGGGATTAGGGGCCATGTGCTGTGAATCAGCAACCAGTAAGGGATGGGCGGGGGGCATGGGGGTCAACAGGTGCAAGCAGGCAGTGGGGTGGGCCGGGGTCAGAGCATTTTACACTCAGGCTTTAAAGTGCTATATATCTCTCCTACACAGAGATATAAAGTGGAGTTTATTTAAAAATGACAATGAAAAGTGAATCCTGAATACCAATAAAATGGAAACTCAATGGAATAACATCAATTTGAATTTAGTTGCTATAAAACTATATTTGATCATTATTTCAGTCCCACACCTGGTCTTTGAGTAAGCAGCAGAAACTAAATAGACAGTTGTTGTTCTATCCCTTTAAAGAGGAACATTTCCACATATAATGTTGACCATCAGAAAAGAACATTGGCAGTCCAAAGAGTTGGCATCAGTGTCGGCCTTGATAAATCTGTACTGGCTAAACTTTAGTCAAAGGTCATGCAAACATGTAAACACACACACACACACACACACACACACACACACACACACACACACACACACACACACACACACACACGGGCAGGCGGCTGAATACTGCTGCAGATACGATAACAGTAGAAATGATGAGTAGTGATGGATGCATAATGCTACAGTTTCTTTGATAGTGCTCAGTCATGATAATGCACTCACATCAAATCTGAACATTGTTGCTAACGTAATGTTGAATGTTCCTTGGAACCTAAAAATGCTACAATGTCTACTTTAATTGGTTCTTGAATCGTATAGTTTAATATTTGTATCCTAAAATATGCTTCATCTACTTGGGATTATTATGTAACCCATATGACTGCACACATGTATATAAATGTTGGGTCCACACATGGATCTCCTCAGCATGTTGATTCCATCATCAGTCGTTCAGTGATCACCACATGCAAACACATTTCATGATGCTTTTGTCTACACAGCCACATCTCATTAGTAGTAACCTTTCTGCAAACTATTATTATGAAAAGAAAAGGCAGATGTAGCTGTGAATCACTGAAGTTCTGAAAACACTTGAAGAACTGTAGTCTGCATCGTTTGTGGCCTCTGACATTTTCCAAAAAGGGAATTTTCAACCTAATACGTTTTTCTCAGCCAGGCTTAAAAATCACGTTTACTTCTCTGTTACCTCTGATATTAGGCTCTAACATCTGGATCCTCTTCCACTCATTTCAACCGTATTTGGAACAAACCTCATTTGAAGTTGCATATTCAGCAGTCATCATTTACTTCAGAATTTTAAAGCTAAAGTTTACCAAGTGATTTGATCACACATGTCCCCAGGTTAAAACCAACCTGTTGGATTGTTGATTGGTTGAATCAAATGAAAAACAAAACTGCCATTCATTCTTCCATTTAAGAGCAGCTCTGTGTGAGTGAATAGGCTTGTTAACAGATTGTTGATAATAAGGAGCTCGACATTAAAATGGACAAACATAGATTTGTTCTGTTTAATCAACAAAGTGAGGCTAATGGAGAAAAACTCTTAGAGGTTAGGTGTTGCTAGAGGTGGGAGGTCAATAGAAAAGTCAAAGGAGTACTGGAGAGAGAAGAGTAGAATACCAGAGGAGAAACATTCGGTTGCACACAAAGTCGGGGTTGTTGGGTCCCCCCCCCATCTGACCATGTCACATTGAGAAAAAGCAAGCCGATCAGAATGACTCGGCACTTTTCTGGCTGCATGTGTTTGCAGTTAATGCAGATGTTGTGTTTTGGCGCAACCGGAATGGATGTGTGGGGGGCTGCAGTGGGGGTGTGGTGGGGAGGCCTTCACTTTAGTACCTAGATGTTAGGAGGGGAGGGGGCCGGGCTGTCTGACACTGCCTGTCCCCCTCCTCCAAAAGACCCTCAGCAGTGAATTATGTTCTTCACAAGAATACATTTTCTCACATTCGCTCGAGTATCTAGTACTTTTTATTTTGCTAGCTGCCATGGACACCTATTGCACTACTTGCATATATTTGTACTGTTGTCATATATTCATTAATTCTCATATATTCACCGTTTAATCTACCATACTGCTATTTTTTGTTGTTGTGCCTTTTTTTTATAATTGTATAGTGTGCATTTATACATACGGTATATGTCTATATTTGTTATATATTTGAATATTTGGGACTGTGGGAAACAACACTTGGGCCTCCCTGTTTGTACCACACACACAGAGATATTAATAATAAAGTTGACTTTGATTAATGTTTTTAACTTAAATGTTTCACTCTTTCAATCGTGTCAGCCAGTGCCAATGTATTTGGAATGCAAGTGAATCCCCCTGAACATCTTCTGCACTGATCATAATATGTTATGTTATCCTATACATACTTAAGTAATACTTTATACCAGAGGCAGGGAGCGGGGGCGCGAGTTTATCCAGTTCAGAGAGACGGAGCCCAAAAAGTGCTTTAAGTTGGCCGTGCTCAGCAGGCACATTTCAGATGTACATTTCTGTTAAGTCATTCCCAGCCGTCTGACCAATAGGACGCGGGGCAGCTCCCCGCTCAGCGTCTCAGATCCAGCACGTTTTAATGAGAACCAGCTTTCTCTCTGCGGCTACTTCACCCCCCCCCCCTCCTTTCATCTTCTCCTGTTGTTGGTTTCTCCCTCATCTGTCACAAAGACAGTGGTTTTACATTCTCTAAGCGGTAAATAAGCACGCTAACATGTTAGCCATATCCACTTGAAGATATCCTGTTAACAGCTTGCTTTTATTTGAATTCAATTTAAATAGCTTTATTAGCATGACCATAATGACTTACAGTATTGCCAAAGCTTTGGACAATTGCGACATCTATACATAAATATACATTGTGAATGTACTGTTACATTTATACACATTTTGAACAAATGCAAGAACAACGTGTTTTCTTTACAAGGAACACAATAAACTTTTTGAACATGAAAAACTAGAAACATTTGAAAAATTCCTTTAACAAAAATGTATAATTGTATTTCATTTATTTTATTTAATGACTTGAATGCCTTGCACGCCATAATTAAATCTACATGTCAAAATGACAGCATCCATTAAAAAATAAATATTATTGGAAAGCAGCATGAAAACTTCATCACCATCACGTGCACTATCACTGTGCATGATACTGACCCGTGGCCGCGGATGATTCTGTCACCTAACCATATTTTATTTTGCTCATTCTTGTGTCCACAGGTTTTCCCAGGTTGCAGCTGTTCTTCCATGGCGTCTCTCAGCAGTGACGTTCCCATCCTCTCCTGCGGGGGTCTGGCTAAGCGCTGGCTGGTCCCAGGCTGGAGGATGGGATGGATCCTCATCCATGACAGGAATGATGTATTTGGATCCAAGGTACGTAGTTTTTCTTTACAGTTTCTCCTTTTGGAACACCAGTGTACTGTCACATGTTCCTGACTGACATGCAGTATGCTTCCTCTTCAGATTCGACAGGGTCTGGTGAAACTCAGTCAGCGGATTCTGGGGGCCTGCAGTATAATCCAGGGGGCCCTGGACAGCATCCTCAACAACACACCTCCAAGCTTCTACAGCAAAACCATCAGCTTTCTGAAGGTGCGTAATATGCATATATATATAAACACTGTATGATTTCCTTTTCCTTTTTTGGGTTCAATCTTTAAAGCAACTTCCGCCCTAATAGAAAATACCAAAAATGTAATCATTTTCAGGATTTTAACCCTTTAAATGTCATTTTGAATACATGAAACCGCTGTTTTTTTTCATGATGAAAACAGAGAAAATTAGTTATTTTCCAAAAAATACATATCTGGGGACTGGCTCTTTTTTTTATAACAGTCTTGGATTTGTCAAAGATTAGCAACAAAATTGATTTTTTTTGCATTATTTTGCACAAAATCAGATTGAACAAAAAAGTTACAAATTAGTCATTCGGGACAAAAATGTCCACTTCTAAAAACTGCTCTAAAATGACAACAGATTAATATTTTTAAAAAATTTTTGGGGTTAAATCTTTCAATCAACTTCAGTCCTGATCAAAAATACCAAATGTTAAATTATGTTCAGGATTTTAACCCTTGAACTGCCAATTTGAAAACATGAATTTGCGTTTTCTATGAAAAACATGCACAAAAAGGCAGTTATTTTCCATATGATAAATGTTGGGGGGGGTCGGCTTTTTTTTTTTTTAACACAGTCTTGGATATGTCAAAGATTAGCAACAACATTGATTTTGGTTGATTATTAGTTTTTGCACAGAATCAGATTAAACAAAAAAGTCACACATTAGCCACTCGCGGACAAAAATGTCCCATCCACTCCCATTATAACCACATCTTTTGATCTCTCCGCCATACCGGTATAAAATCATGCATTTTGTAATGTCAGGGTTTTATATTGGAGGAAAATAGTTCAATTTGTCCTTTTTACTCTATATCACCAGATGTGACATTTTACCATTGAATTACATGCTTGTCATTTCTTGGTTTCTTTGCCTGTTGTATAATGGGGCCCTGACAGCCATTGGAATACATGTATGCAACTAATATGATGTAGGTGTGTTGGTATGCAATGAGGAAGAGTGGTATCAGCTGAGACATGTGTGTGTGTGTGTGTGTGTGTGTGTGTGTGTGTGTGTGTGTGTGTGTGTGTGTGTGTGTGTGTGTGTGTGTGTGTGTGTGTGTGTGTGTGTGTGTCTGGATGTACAGTGTGTGTGTGCACAGAGACAACAATATACAGTAGATTTGGTTTACAGCATGTCACAGTTTTCGCCTCATATCTTTCTTTCTTTCTCTCTCTCTCTCTTTCTCTCACTCCCTCATTCCCAAACTCATACACACTCTTACATATTAAACCTCCTTATACCTTGTATGTGTGTGAGTGATTGTGTGTGAGAATGAGACAGGAGTAAGTGTGCTCTCATGGTGTTTTGTTTTTCATTTGTGCTGTTTCATGTGTCTTTGATGTAAACAGATGTATGATCTTGACCCAGCTTGACCTCGATGTTTTGAATTGTTTGGAACTTCAAAGTCCTTTGATAATGTCTCTTTAGCAAACAGACATACACAGCAATACATATACTCCTTGAAGTAAATAAAAACACCTGGCTGCAAAGCCAAAGCTTCAAATATGTGTCGTTTGGCTGGATGGTCATTTCATTCCTGTAATACGCAACAAGTAGTAAGATGAAGAGGAGCTTCTCTGTGGGACAAGAGGTCTCATGCAGCCCGTAACTTCAGCTGCAGGACTCATCCTCTGAAACAGAAACACCCTGAGAAGGAGAATCTGGTGTGGATCTGAACTGTGCTTGAAAGGAGTCAGCACAAAGATAAAACACTTTTTTGCCAAATAGTTTGCCAAACAGTTCATTTATCAGATGTTTATTTATTTATCAAATTTATTTTTTGTCCCGAATGACTAATTTGTAACTTTTTTGTTCAATCTGATTTTGAACAAAAATCCATTTTGTTGCTAATCTTTGACATATCCAAGACTGTTATAATGAAAAATAGAGCCAGTCCTCAGATATGTATCTTTTGGAAAATAACACATTTTCTCTGTTTTCAACATGAAAAAAAACTGCGGTTTCATGTATTCAAAATGGCATTTAAAGGGTTAAAATCCTGAAAATGATTACATTTTTGATATTTCCTATTAGGGTGGAAGTTGCTTTAAAGATTGAACCCAAAAAGGTTGTGAAAAAACCTTTTAATATAATGTTTTTATCAAAGCATTTTGCAGTGGACATTTTTGTCTCGAATGACTAATTTGCGTAGTCGATTTGTTACACAGTGAATTAAAGACCGATTTCAAAAATTGAAATTGGAATTCCAAAATAGATCGAGAAAATAGCCTTGTTACCAAAAATCAGGCCATTTTCACCAACACAACCAAAGTTATTGCAAAATGAACAAAATGACAAAAACGTCCACAGTGATTCCGGAGGGTTAAACATAAGTTCAATGTTTTTATGTTTTTCTTATATGAATGTTTTTCACCCTCAGACCAACTCTGAGATTTGTTTCAATGAGCTGAGCACCGTGCCTGGCCTGAACCCCGTCATGCCTTCAGGAGCAATGTACCTCATGGTCAGTAGGAACATTTACTCAATTGAGTTATTTTAAGCATGTCATTTCAGGGTTGTTGATACATCATTTTTACCTTATATGTATGCAGGTGTTTAAAAGTAGGATTTTAGAAAAGTTTAACAGAAAGAAATGCACGTGAATCATCATTCTATAGTACTTAACGACATATTTTTAGAGGTTTGAATATGAATTTGCGGTTCTTATAATGTGTGTCCAGGTGGGGATTGACATGGATCGGTTTCCAGACTTTAAGAACGATGTGGACTTCACCGAGCGTCTGGTGACCGAGCAGTCGGTCTTCTGTCTGCCTGCTTCAGTAAGACACCTTTTTCTGTCAATATGTCGAAACACTTGCATTTAGAATAAAATTAAAACACGTTTGTGATCCTTTTCATGCCTGAAAGTAACCGCGTTGTGTCCTTACCCAGGCCTTTGAGTACCCCAACTACTTCCGCATCGTGGTGACGGTGCCGGAGGAGATGATGGTGGAGGCCTGCAGTCGGATCAGGCAGTTCTGCCAGCGCCACAATCGAGCCGGCAGCACTGAGAGCACCGATCTGGACCATTGAAGCTGCAGGGCTAATGCCTGGATGTTGTTGAGACCAAATGATGAACGATTTGTCTGTCTACCCACAAACTGAGCTGGAAGCAGCTTTGAAATCTCATTCCACCGTGTAATGAAGTAAAAGTACTTGTGTTGTCAAACCTGTGTTAACAATTTCATCACCGTGGCAGAAAAAACTTAGATGCAACAAATCGGATGGTCCCTTGATGGTGTAATTTTTTATATAAACTATATGAAATAAGCTTAATATTTATATTTTATACAGGCAACGCATATACCTTGTTCTTGTGTATTTATATAATTTGTGTAGTGCTTTGTGTGTAATGTAACCTCCTGCAGTGCATGCTGGCTTCTTTGCTCCCACAGTTAGGTGAAGGAAATATATATTTGACTATCCATTTTTTATAGACGTTATGTTTTGATAATGTTCTGTATTCTTTGCTTGTGATAGAAAAGGGCTTTCGGCATGCTCTTTATCGTTATTTGTTATATTTGTTTGTTTATTTGACTTGATAAAAACATGTTGACATGACTCTGAAAGTAAGTATTTTTCACACAAAACACGCATACCCATAGAGGAGTGTACTAGTATCAGTGGTGGAACAAGTACTCAGATCCTTTACTTAAGTAAACGTACTAATACCACAGTCTAGACATACTCTATTACAAGTAAAAGAAGGATACCTAAGTTCGTAAGTAAGTACTATTATCAGCTAAAAGTACTCAATTATCACATTGAAATGTACTCATAGTGCAGAATGCTTCTTATAAAAGTATGGTATTATTATAGAATATTATTCAGTTTTTATAGTTGGAAAATAATTATGTAAAGTCATTGTATATTGTATTCATAATAGTAAGTGTATAAATTAGCAGAACCGCTTCTAACAGATTCTAAAATGTTATTTTTACAGACCATAATCCTTTATTACAGACGTGTCAAACTCAAGGCCCGAGGGCCAAATGTGGCCCGCCACGTCATTTTATGTGGCCTGCGAGAGCTTAAAATGTCTGATTGTCTAAAAATAAATAAGTCAAATGCGTGCAGTGACCAAAAACTACATTCCCCACAATACATGCCGATTATGTTACCCGCGAAGTGACGGCATCCCGGCACTAGACTGCAGTGTTTCCACATCGATGCGATTTTCCCAACAAGTGGAATTGAGAAATACAAATAATGATCCCAAAATGTCAAGGAAGAGAAAAATTGATGCAGATGGAAGGGTGTTTCAAGAACGATGGGAAGGTGAATACATGTTTGTGCTTCAAGGAGAAAAACCGGTATGTCTTTTGTGTTATGAGGCGGTGGCGGTGGCGGTTGTCAAAGAGTACAATCTACGTCGGCATTTTGAGACCAAACATGGAGCTAAGTATGCCAAAATTAGCCATCAAGAAAAACAACAATTTGCCCAAGAATTAAAAGGTAAACTGCGATCGCAGCAGAATGTGTTTGCGAAAGCCAGAACCAAAAACAATGCGGCAGTGAAAGCTAGCTTTGTTGTGGCTGAAGAAATCGGACGCGCTTCAAAGTCTTTTTCAGAGGGAACGTTTTTGAAGCAGTGCATGCTGAAGGTCTGTGAGCAGGTGTGTCCCGACCAGATACAGACTTTTAAAAATGTCAGTTTATCAAGAAACACTATCGCGGACCGAGTTAAGGAACTAGCAGGAAACCTGGCAACACAGCTGGCCGAAGAGACACGCAGCTACATAGCTTTTTCATTAGCTGTCGATGAAAGCACAGACAACAAGGATACAGCGCAGCTATCTATTTTTATTAGAGGCGTGAAGTCGGACCTCTCTGTCACTGAGGAGCTGTTGGATGTGGCTGCCATGCATGGGACCACAACGGGACGGGACATTTTTGATGCGGTGGAGAAGTCCGTCATTAAAAACGCATTGCCCTGGGAAAATTTGGTGGGATTAACTACAGACGGTGCACCTGCAATGTGTGGAAGAAAAGTGGGCTTGATTGGACTAATGAAGGAGAAAATGCAAGAAAGTAACTGTCACACGCCTCTGATAACGTATCATTGCATTATCCATCAAGAAGCTTTGTGCGGGAAGGTGCTGGGGATGGATGATATAGTGACCACGGTCATGAAGACAGTGAACTTCATTCGGGCGCGTGGCCTGAATCATAAGGAAATAGTCGACACGAAGCGGGCAGCAACGACACGAAGCAGGCAGCAACGCACTTCAGGGACTCCCTGTTTCAACTCTCCTTGTTGCTACACGGACCACTATTGCGGTAAGCATGTTGTAACTTCCGGTTGTTGTCATTGTCATCTCCGGGTATCCCGTGTGCCTGTTCTGCTGCTGATAGCTTATTATCTTAACTTAATCGATCGTTTTAAAACTCTTGATCACGGCAACTGCCTGACGTTGTAATCACACGTTACTACAGCTTAAGCACTCACAACTCTCCGTCTCTTAGCGACTGTAACTCCACAGTTGCCTACACTCTTTTCGGGTTTGCTAACGGTAGCTACTTTAGCTTGATAGCTAGCCATGACTCTTTCCCCACCCTCTGGTGTTATTTCCTGCTCTTCCTGTCTCATGTTTGGTTACTCCCCTACCTCCTTTACTGGTACCGATACATGTGTTAAATGTAGTATAGCTGTTAGGTTAGAGGCGGGAATCATAGCCATAGAAGCCCGGCTCCGCATCTTAGAAAGTAACTCAGCTACAGTAAAGCCCATGTTAGCCAGTGCGGACCGGCAAAAGGTAGCTCCTATTAGCCGTCCCCCGGCAACTCCCGAGCAGCAGGGAGACTGGGTGACTGTTCAGAAGGGGCATAACGCGAAACCTGCAGGTCCCCACCATCCCGTTCACGTATCTAACAGATATTCCCCACTCAGCGAGACACCCGCTGAGAAGCCAACTCTGGTTATTGGTAGCTCTATTATGAGACACGTGAAGTTAGAGACCAAAGCCTCCACAGTCACATGCATTCCGGGGGCCTGAGCGGGCGACGTTGAGGTGCATCTTAAACTGCTGGCTAAAAATAAACGTAAATACAGTAGGATTGTTATTCACGTCGGTGGTAATGTTGTTCGTTTACGCCGATCAGAATGCACCAAACTTAATGTGGAGTCGGTGTGTAGTTATGCTAAAACAATGTCGGACACCGTAATCTTCTCTGGTCCCCTCCCCAATCTGATCAATGATGACATGTATAGCCGCATGTCATCATTTCAGCGCTGGTTGTCTTGGTGGTGCCCAGCAAACAATGTGGGCTTCGTAAATAATTGGACAGCCTTCTGGGGAAAACCTAGTCTGATTAAGAGAGACGGCATTCATCCTACTTTGGAAGGTGCAAATCTCATTTCGGCAAACATTTCAGGGCTTTGTGGACTTAATCCATGACAAACTGGAGTTGAGACCAGGAGGCGGAGTCGCAGTTTTACACGCTTCTCTGCGCTCTCTCCTAGGCAGTCATCCATAGGAATCCCGAACCCAATAAAATACCCAATATTAGCGGTGTGTGTGTCTGCCCAAGGACAATTTAAGGTAAAACCTAATAGAGGTGTCATACATAATAACCTAATAAAAGTAAATGTAACAACTACTACAGTGCAACAAAACAGGAATATTAAATGTGGTCTCTTAAACATAAGATCTCTAGCATCTAAAGCAATATTGGTAAATGATTTAATATCAGATTATAATATTGATATATGCTGTCACACTGAAACTTGGTTGAGACATGAAGAATATGTCAGCATAAATGAGGCCACTCCACCCAGCCATATCAATACTCATATTGCCCGAGGCACGGGCCGAGGAGGTGGAGTTGCAGCAATCTTTGACTCAAGTTTACTTATCAATACTAAACCAAAATTAAATTATACCTCCTTTGAAAGTCTCGTTTTTAGTCTTACGCATCCGACCTGGAAAACTTTGCAGCCAATCTTATTTGTTACAGTGTACCGTGCACCAGGTCCTTATTCAGAATTCTTATCAGAATTCTCTGAGTTTTTATCAACTTTGGTTCTTAAAACAGATAAAGTAATTATCGTAGGTGACTTTAATATTCATGTTGACGATGATAAAAATAGCCTTACTGTTGCATTTAACTCTATATTAGATTCTGTTGGTTTTTGTCAGAGTGTAAATAAACCAACCCACTGCTATAATCACACTCTCGACCTTGTTCTGACTTATGGTATTGAAATTGAGCAACTATTAGTCGAACCGCATAATCCTGCTTTATCCGACCATTTCTTAGTAACTTTTAAAGTACTGTTACTAGACTACAAAGCATTAGTCAAAAGCTCCTGCAGCAAAAACCTATCTGTTAGTGCTATAGCCACATTTAAGGAAGAGATTCCACCAATGCTTAACTCGATAGCAGGTCTGCATGTAGGGGAGGAAACTTATACAAAATGTCCACCACCACAAATTGATCATGTTGTTGATAGTGCTACAGATGCGCTGCGAATAAAATGAGACTCTGTTGCTCCTTTGAAAAAGAAGAAAATAAAACAACATAGATTAGCTCCATGGCATAATGCCGAAACCCGCAAAATAAAGCAAAAGTCGAGACAACTTGAAAGGATATGGCGTTCCACTAAACTTGAAGAATCTCGTTTAATTTGGCATATTACTCTCAATGAATATAAGAAAGCACTGCGTAAAGCGAGAGCAGCCTACTACTCTTCATTAATAGATGAGAATAAGAATAATGCAAGATTTCTTTTCAGCACTGTAGCCAGGCTGACAGAGAGCCACAGCTCGATTGAGCCTTCTATTCCCATAGCACTCAGTAGTAATGATTTTATGTGCTTTTTTAACGATAAAATTGTTACTCTTAGAAACAAAATTAATGACCTCTTGCCTTTGACCAGTATAGTGTTATCAACTCCCGGAAACGTAAGTTCTAATATTACACTAGATAGTAAACTAGAATGCTTTTCAGCCATAAACCTTGAACAATTAAATTCAATGATTCTCTCTTCTAAACCATCAACGTGTTGAAGATTATTATAATCTGATATTTGGGAAGAGTGTTACATTAGAAATGGCAGAAAGTCTTGTTGCAATTTCCAGATATTGAAAGAGGCCCTGGAGTTTCTCTGGTAATTATCAATAGTAGCAGTTAAGTGAATACTGTTCAAACAATACCTGTGTTTGTGTTTTGTATTGATTTCTCTGTTTTATCCTTTCATAAATGTGAGGACTAAACTTGCTTCAAACATTCCTGGGTGCCTGGGTGCTAAACAGGTTTTATTGCTCTGTGGGGGAAGGCGAAGTTAAGCAGGCTGGGTGGATGAGAGTTCTTCTGCTTAAGGTCTCCAGTATGTCATGTTTCAGAGAAGTCTACATATCTTGAATAGTATATGTGTGTGTTTAATTACTTTGTATTAATAATAGCAGTCTGTGTAACCAGAAGCTGGAAATATGAGAAATGAAACCTTTGTATTATTTTTATGAACAAGGGAATATTCTTTAGACACAACTGAAGTCTCTGGAATGCTGCAAGATGGGCTCTGTGGCAGGAGAATCTCACCCGACTCCTCCCCGTGGTTCCTCTATATCTCCTGTTTGTGTTTGTGTGTTCGCCCTCTTTTTCCTCCTGCCGTCCAGATGAAAGGATCTCCCGGCATCAGAACCAGAGCAGGGAGTGGGGGCTCGCCCCACCCCTTTGAAAGTGTATTGTATTATTACCTTTTATTATTAAAATAGATTATTGTTTAACCCTCATCCTGGCTGTTTTGAGTTTTCCCTCTTTTAAAGCACACTCATATAGGATCGGCGCAGAGCAGAGATATCTGCGCCAACAATTTGGTGACTTGCCCGACGTGATGGCGTCATGACGTGGTGACGTCATGAGTGGGGTTTTTTAGAGGAAAGCACGAGCAGCCAGCGGATGGAGGAGATATCTGGAATAGTCTGACAACTAAGGATCCTAAAACTAAAAGGTAAAACGGACGCCTGTTTCTATCGAAGGTCTGTAAATTGGCTAAGCTAAAAGTTAGAGTTGTCAAGGATATTTCCAGGTGTCATTGACGGTATAATGCAATACATATTTTTAGCATAAATAGATAACCATAACATTGATAAAGCAACAGTTAGAAGTCTCGTGGATTTTTCAGAATCACACGACTGACTCGTTTGCTACACGTGAAGCGGTGAGAAGAAAAGGTGAAAGGCCCCGTGAATTTTTTAGAAATTGAGACGGCTAACTCACCGGGGAAGTTCAGTGGTTCTTTAAAAAAGATTCCATCCAGAACAAAACAGAATAGTGCTTTCCAGTTTTCATAGGAATCTGCAGCTGCATTATATGTATAGAATCCAAGAGTAGAAACGCGAACTTCAAAAGCCATTGAAATTAACGGATTTCTCTTGTTCTGTTGGGTTTAACGCCCATTCTGTTGAAAGAAATATTGCATCTTAAAAGCTGAACAGACAGCGTGGAGGATATATTTAGGTGCATATATATATATATATATATTATTGAACACAGGAAAGCCTTAGTCAGATAAAGAAATACGAAGTCATTCTTGTTTCAAGAAAGCCCCCCTTCTCCTGGAATGCCATCTCACACGGTTGGATAAACACAGAGGTGATTCATGAGAGAAGCTTGTGAGCAGGCAGCCCCAGGGCACAGTGAGGAAAGAGAGAGAGACAAGAGAATTAAGATGTTTGAAAAGATTAGAAAGAGCAAAAGTTATATAAAGTTAACTACTATTCTGGACAATGTCATATTGTTTTATGAGTAAAAACATGAAATAAAATATATTACTAGATATAACACCTACATGCTTATCTAGGTTGACAGAAAGCTGCTGTTAACCAGTTTCAGCTGCAACTATCCTATCTGTGTTCTAAAGTGAACATATGTTGCATTTACAATTCATATTAAGAAAGTTCACAATTGATACCATTAAAGACCGTTTTGGATTAATAGGGCGTGTCTGTCATAAACATTAGCGCTTAGATGGAATAAAGTGTTGAAATGTTCTCAAGAGTGGGAGTTTTCACAATGCTTTTTAGTTTTTATTGAAACAATTAAGTGGTAAGGACAGAAAACTGTTCCGTGATGATTTCTTTAGGTTTTAGCTTTAGTAATGAAGATTACATTTTGTGAGGAAACTTTTCCACCAATACTTCCTTTAAGTGTTAAAAAATATATTCATTAACTGTAATCAGATTACTTGTTTTTCAAATATAGCGCTAAATACAGTTAGTTTTGTATTCTGTTACAAATCTAACCATGCTTGTAACACAACTTAGATAAACAATTGAAAAAATAATAGGATAAGGAAGTAGATAAAAGATTAATCTAAGATGGTTAAGGAGGGTTTTCCTGTTTTGCTCATTTGACTTAGAACTGAAGTAAGGAAGGATAGTGTTTTATGAGAACTGTCATTCCTCCTGGTTTTCAAAGATAAATCATCAGTTTTATGGACTTTGATGAAGAAATGGATCATGGTGGAGAATGAAGAACTTTTTTTTTTGGTTTCAAATTAAAGAAGATTTTAAAGAAGAAGTTTATTTTATTTTGCTGACTAGAATTTTAGAAGCAGGACACCAACTAGACAAAAGAGATTTTACAATGTAGTTTGACCACTTTTAATAAAGTAAAAGAATCTGGGTACACTACTACCATTAGTTTGTTTTAACATTCACATGTTTCAGCATTCCTGACCATATAGACACTCAGCCGTTTTATTTTTTTTGTAACCCTTTGGGGGAGAGATTTAAATTGAGTTTTTCTCCAGTTGCTGATTTGCTGTGATTACAGCAGCACTGGATAGTTGTGCGCCACCTTTGGGTTGTACTCTGAATCAGTGTGTTAAGTGAAAGGTTGCTCACTACAGAAACAGAAGAACTGTGCAAAGAACGCATCTCTGAGGAGATTTTGACATTTTGACATTTTGCTTGGGCCTCATTGTCAAGGCAACAGTGGTGTGAAGAGGAACTGCAAGTGTTTGGGGATTTCTACTGTCCAGAGGACAACATGTGTCTGCTGGTGGTAGCACATTGATCCAGAGGTTTTTTCCCCCTCAGGACATCCCAGTGCCAAACAAGAGTTTCATTGATCCAACTGACTACAGCTGCAGAGGACAACAAATCACTGACTGTTCTCATTATGACAAGATCTTGAGATAGGCTTGTCTCAGACTGGTCACACTCTGAAGAAATTATGCAATGATTTGACAGCATAACTGTGCAAGAGTTTTCCAGAGGGTGGTGTACAACATTAGGTTTAGTGTTTTAGATGGGAGGCTGCTTGTTTAAATGATGGTCTGGAATGCTGAAAATATTAAAGTTTATTATTCTTGTTTAGCAAACAAGACATCTGATTATTATGTCACACATAATAATCTTGACATAGAAACTAGCTATGAGTAAAACGTGTGGTTTTTATACCATTGTTATCATGAACTAAAAATAAATAGGGAAATAGTATCTTGTTAAAGATGAATGGATTTCATATCCTAGAGAGGATTAGTTATTGTGAATACTCCACAAGGTATCTACTAATGTATTTTAAAGAAACAAATTTAAAGAAATTGAATTGACTTGATAAATAAGTAAAGATAAAAAGTTGTATTACCCATGAATTAATCAATTGGTAAATTAAAAATAGCAGTAAAAAGGAAACTATTAATGTGAAGTGAGAAAATCATCCTAAAACACACTGAGGGATAAAAGGGGACAGAGTATAACCATATTCTTTAATCTTTTCATCATGTTGACAAACTACTATACGAGGACCTTTTAGGGGGAAGTAACTGTTGTTTGTAGTCCAGTATGTAGTGTTTAAAATAGAGTAAAAGTAGAAACAGCACATTTGATTTTGTAGAAGCCATATAATTGGAAGGAATGTGGGGTCACTGAACCCATCCTACTGTGATTCTTAGGTCTTACTTGCAGCTTCACAGGGAGCGCAAGGCATCATCTTATGAGTTTTAAAGACATGCTTCTCCACCTTCAAAGTGACATCCATTTTCTACCATAGGTGACAATTCCTAAATTCAACTACAAACCATTGATGATATGACTTCTGTTTTTGAATCCTTGATAAAGTAGGGAGTAATTGTTGCGTGTTCGGACACCCTGGGTTCCACACACTGCTAAAGAATTTAACATTGTTTTTAAGTAGACCAGAATTGAAGATAAATGGGTTTAATGAGCTATGAAATGCAGAGCTACACAGATCCTAGTAATGTTTTGACACAAGATAATAATTAAGTACACAAGTTTCTTAATTAGATCTATTAGACATTTTAATATAGATTAGTTGTTAATAAACTGCAGTAGTAGTACTATAAGGAAGTGACATTTTTTGGCTAACACTTTTCAGGGAATGTGGGGAACAGCTGTTCCGATGAAAAGTTAGATGTATCTTGAACATTATAGTTGTAATCGTGAATTAATTAATGATGGCGCTCCATATATGACAGATTTTTGTAGACAAAGGATACTGGCCTATGCTGAAATATCAAAGTCTCTGCAGAGCACACACATGGCCAAAAAGACTGAGACCAACTGACCTTTGACCCTGACCGACAGTGTAACTTGAGAAGACACTGTCAAGGACTGACTCTGGGGTGACTGACCAAACTTGACTTTACAACCTGACAGTGTGAGTGTGAGTGTGAGTGTATGTCTGTATGTGATCAGTGCAACTGCATGATTTAAAACAATGACTAATCAAGCATGCTTTTGGACTAACACATTATTCTGGGGCTCCGTGGGAAATGAGGTTTCCTACAAGTCCACAAAAATTGGAAAACCGTACAGGTGACCCGTTTCTAATCTACTTGATATTTCACTCCCACAGGAGGTGGCAGTTTGCAGAATGTGAAACTCAAACTAAAACATGAAGATTCTGTTTCTGTTAGGACTGAAGGATGGAGAGAAACACTTAATTTCACTGGAGTGTTTACTGTGGAAATGATGGATGTACATTTGGGAAAAATGTTGGGTATTTTTTATAATCCCTTATTACCTGAAGGTTTTCTTCCCATACAGGATTTTGGTTACACATGAGTTATGTGTAAAAAGGGGGAGTGTAAACTTTACAATGTACATTTTTCATTTAGGGACTGAAGGGAACCTGCTGCCCCAACTCGATTGTTCAATCTGACCATTGATTGACAGTTTTAGAATTGACCTGCTCCATATCTGGGGATAAGATACTGTTTGATGAATGTTGACATGTTTCTAATATTGATTGAGGTATAACAGGTAACACAGATGCAGAATCAGTGGCCAAGGGGCTACTGTGAGAGATGTAATTTCAGAATGGAATACTGAGGAAGTTGACCGGTGAGTAATGTTTCAACATGTATTAAAGTAACTGAGGTTTGAAATGTACAAAGAACATATTACAGTTAAAGCTAAAACATTGTAATGTAATGAGACAGAATGTAATTTAGACAACATCATAACTAGCCTGGTAAAGAAGTAAAAGCCATAGACTTTATTGTTTAGGTCATTATGGGGATATACATTTCATCTAAATTCATAATAGAAAGACATTTGATGACAGTTTGTTGAAATTTTGTATTCATTTTTTCAGCTTGATAATATCTAAGCACTGACAGGTAGAAGCAGTATCACCAGGAAATCATTCACGTTGTCAGTATCAGGATTTTGGTTGTTTTTTGAATCCATAACATTAGTGTGTTTCTTTACCAGAAACATTAGCAGTTCATATTATATTTAGATTTTAAATGGGATCTCAGGGATTTCATTAAGAATAACACAGACGCTTGTCAGAAACTCAGAGCTATTGAAATATGTTATTTGGTTCACCTAGAGATGTTGGAGTTTTGTTTTGTTGCCACAGGCCAAGTATTAAGATTCTGAAGCTGCACTGGCAGATAGGAGGTCTACAATTAATTTAGAAAACCTGTTCACAGACGTCTGTTATTTTTAAGAGACCCCACCAACAGGCTCCAAGCTGCTTACGCAATGGTGGGTCAAACAGCGGAGGGCCCCGGAGGCCTGAGCGTAGGCTTGAGGGATTTGTATCAGATTTCTCCACACAGGTTGGTGATGCCAAAGGGGGACACGAGACGCAGGAGGCGGACACAGCAGAGTTCGTCTGGCTGAAGGTCATCAGGACAAAGTGGCTCAACCCCAGGCTCTCCGGCCCGACCGAGTGACCCAGCGGATCTCTCATGCCGTCCGCGTGGGAGGAAAGGGGGACAGCTCGTACCACGGGAGCCAGTGTGCGGCGAGGAAACCACCTGCTAGGACCGGGGATGACATCAGGATGGACGTGATCCTCGCAGAGGAGGTCGACTCGGAAGCAGTCATCAGTGGACGGGAAGAGCAGGATCCTGAGGACATCCCTACAGCAGACGACTCGGAAGCTGTCATCAGTGGACTGGACGAGAACGACCCTGAAGACATCCTTACAGCAGACTACTTGGAAGCGGTTGTCAGCGGGCTGGGGGACTTGTCGAGGCAGCAGAGGAGTCTACTTCTCTCTGATCAGTTCCACCAGTGAAAGGAAAGCCGCATCTCCCCCTCCCTATCAGCTGCCCTTGTTGGCGTATTCCTCTGAGGGGGGGGGGGGGGGCTGATGATTCACCACACAAGGAGACTGCTTGCTTTCTAGCGCTTAGGTTCCACCTCTGATGGTTCCTTCACTGCCATGGAAGATGGTGTTCTGTTCCCAAACGTTCAAGTACTTTGGGTCTCAGTTTCTGATAGATTTATACAATATTGGGGGACAGACACAGTAGAAAAGAATGATAGTAGATATGTTTCAAAATGCCTTGTGTAAATGTATCTCTTGAGAGATAAAAAGGGGGAATTGAAGATTATTATAATCTGATATTTGGGAAGAGTGTTACATTAGAAATGGCAGAAAGTCTTGTTGCAATTTCCAGATATTGAAAGAGGCCCTGGAGTTTTGGAGGCATATCTTGCCTCAAAACGATGCAGAGAAACTAGTCCATGCATTTGTTACTTCAAGGCTGGATTATTGTAACTCTTTATTATCAGGGTGTACCAAGAAGTCAGTCAAGTCGCTTCAGCTAATTCAAAATGCTGCAGCTCGTGTCCTAACCAGAGTTAGGAAAAGGGACCACATTACTCCTGTTCTGGCTGCCTTAAACTGGCTCCCTATAGAACACAGGATAGAATTTAAAATTCTTCTTCTCGCCTACAAAGCCCTTAATGGTCAGGCGCCATCTTACCTTAAAGAACTCATTATACCCTACTGTCCTACTAGGGCATTGCGTTCCAAGAATGCAGGGTTGTTGGTTGTTCTTAGAGTCTCTAAAAGTACAATATAGGCTTAGTTTGTCGGGGGACATCTTACTTCTTCCTTCTCTCTGTCTATACCTGTGTACTCCCATGTTCCGATTAACCCAGCTTCCCCAAATTTCTTTCTTTTTGGTGTCTATATACGCTGGGATCCGGAGTCATGGATGATCCTGCGGTCCTGTGTCCTCCATCGCGAGCCCTGGATCTTGAATCGTGGCTGTGGTCCTGGATCATAGGTCCTGGATGGATATCCTCGTGGATTCATCTTCCTATTATACACACATGCATTTCCAAACATTTGGACTACCTATGTTGCAAATGTATTATCTTTTCAATTTACACACGGCATCTATTGCACGACTGTCCGTCCTGGGAGAGGGATCCCTCCTCTGTTGCTCTCCCTGAGGTTTCTCCCATTTTTCCCTTTAAACTGTGGGTTTTCCTCGGAAGTTTTTCCTTGTACGATGTGAGGGTCTAAGGACAGAGGGTGTCGTATTGTCATACTGATATGTTGTACAAACTGTGAAGTCCACTGAGACAAATGTAACATTTGTGATATTGGGCTATATAAATAAACATTGATTGATTGATTGATTGAATCATCGTCAGTTCCAGCTGTTCGGGCAGGAGATGGGCTCGGAGCACGGAGACGTGCCGTACCATACAGAAGTAAGGTGGCTGAGTAGGAGCAAAGTCCTCAAACGATTTTTTGAGCTTAGGGAAGACATTGCTCTTTTCATGCAGAGTAAAGGAAAACCCTTGTCTGAACTGTCAGATCCAAACTGGCTGTGTGACTTTGCTATATTGTGTGACATAACCGAGCATCTCACCATTGCCATCTTTGCTAGTCCTTTCACCACCGACGTGTGCACTGCACCCTAATACCTTCAGATGGAGTTAATAGAGCTTCAAAGCGATTGTGGCCTGAGAGCAAAGTTCCAGGATGCTACAATCCAGGACTTTTACCGTCTACTGCCCCCTGTTTTCATGCCACAGCTTCGACTTCATGCTGCCCGTGTTCTGTCTATGTTTGGGAGCACCTATCTGTGCGAACAGATGTTTTCAATAATGAATCTAAACAAAAACAAGCACAGATCACGCATCACTGACGGCAACCTCCACGCTGTTCTACGGATTGCTACAGCACAGGACCTAAAACCAGACATTGACACACTGGCCACGGAAAAACGGTGTCAGACATCTGGTCAGAAAACACATTGGTAAGCATTTTAAAAAACCTAATAAAATATAATAAAATGCAATTCAACCAAGAAGAAGAATAGTTAAACTATGTGCAATGTAATGATTGTGCTTGCATTTTGTTTTGTGTTTGTTATTTTCAGAACATGATCAATGGATGAGGATGGTGGAGAGGGGATCCACATGGTGTGTTCAAGGACAGGCAGCATCTCCTCATCAAAAACTAACCTAAAAACTTGACCAATATAGTTGTGGACTGAGACCAGAGGTCGCGTTAACCGAATATTTTCCGTCTATGACGGATTTTTTTTAACAATGACGAACAAATCTGAAAGCAGTCCATCATTTAGACAGATTAGAACAAACTCGGAACAGCGCCAAAGTTTCCCCGCAGCGAGGCTCCGGTGTTATGCCGTATTATGCATGCCCTCCAAAAAGGAAATTATACCGTTTCCAAACCTAACTGTGCCGTACAAATCATTGAAATGTCTGTGAGTTTTGGCTTTACGCTGTGCACGCTCCCGCGAGGTTGATTGATTGATTGATTGATTGATTGATTGATTGATTGATTGAAAAGTTTATTAACAGCTTGTATATTGGGTACAGTACAGTACAGCTCAAAACATACAATTGTTAAGGGGATGCAGACCAGAGAAAGACTTTCGTCTTGTTTACATCAGGGTCCCCCATTTCCAATTCATCATATCATTTAAGACATGTAAGACATATTTGACAAACAGATGGGTTATTTACAATTTACATACAGGTGGTTTTTTACATACAGATTTCTTATTTACAATTTTCATTTTAGATTTCGTTCTAATACATCCTAACCGGACATTTAAGACATACCAAGTCTACAGATATACAGTTAGTAACAGAGTTTAAAATGCGAGTATACAGGACTGTCTCAGAAAATTAGAATATTGTGATAAAGTTCTTTATTTTCTGTAATGCAATTAAATAAACAAAAATGTCATACATTCTGGATTCATTACAAATCAACTGAAATATTGCAAGCCTTTTATTATTTTAATATTGCTGATTATGGCATACAGCTTAAGAAAACTCAAATATCCTATCTCTAAATATTAGAATATCATGAAAAAGTATACTAGTAGGGTGTTCAACGAATCACTTGAATCGTCTAATTAACTCGAAACACCTGCAAGGGTTTCCTGAGCCTTGAAAAACACTCAGCTTGGTTCAGTAAACTAAATCACAAGTATGGGGAAGACTGCTGATCTGACTGCTGTCCAGAGGACCGTCATTGACACCCTCCATCAGGAGGGTAAGACACAAAAATAAATTTCTCAAAGAGCAAGCTGTTCACAGAGTGCAGTTTCAAAGCACATCCACAAAAAGTCTGTTGGAAGGGGGAAATGTGGCAGGAAACGCTGCACAACCAAGAGAGATGACCGCAGCCTTAACAGCATTGTGAAGAAGAGTCGCTTCCAGAATTTGGGGGAGCTTCAAAGACAGTGGACTGAAGCTGGAGTCCAGGTATCAAAAGTCACTGTTCACAGACGTATCCGGGAAATGGGCTACAATAGCCGTATTCCCATGGTCAAGCCACTTCTGAACTCAAGACAACGGAAGAGGCGTCTGACTTGGGCTAAGGAAAAGAAGCACTGGACAGTTGCACAGTGGTCCAAAGTCCTCTTTTCAGACGAAAGCAAGTTTTGTATTTCATTTGGAAGTCAAGGCGCCAGAGTCTGGAGAAAGGCTGGAGAGGAGCAAAATCCAAGTTGCTTGAAATCCAGTGTGAAGTTCCCACAGTCAGCGATGGTTTGGGGAGCCATGTCAGCTGCTGGTGTTGGTCCACTGTGTTTCATCAAGCCCAGAGTAAATGCAGCTGTGTACCAAGAGATTTTAGAGCACTACATGCTTCCGTCTGCTGAAAAGCTCTATGGAGATGAGGAATTCATTTTCCAGCATGATCTGGCACCTGCCCACAGTGCCAAAACCACCAGTAACTGGTGTACTGACCATGGCATTACTGTCCTCGATTGGCCTGCAAATTCCCCTGACCTGAACCCCATAGAGAATATGTGGGGTATTGTGAAGAAGAAGCTGAAAGACACCAGACCCAACAATGCTAATGAGCTAAAGGCCGCTATTGAATTATCCTGGGCATCCATAACACCTCAGCAATGCCACAGGCTGATTGCCTCCATGCCACGCCGCATTGATGCAGTAATCCGTGCAAAAGGATTCCCAACCAAGTACTGAGTGCATTAATGGACATTTTCAAATGTTTGATTGTGTTTTGCTATTATAAATCTTTTTTTTTTACTTGGTCTGAGGAACTATTCTAATTTTTTGAAATAGGATTTTTGAGTTTTCTTAAGCTGTATGCCATAATCAGCAATATTAAAATAATAAAAGGCTTGCAATATTTCAGTTGATTTGTAATGAATCCAGAATGTATGACATTTTTGTTTTTTTAATTGCATTACAGAAAATAAAGAACTTTATCACAATATTCTAATTTTCTGAGACAGTCCTGTATACATAGATGGGGGGGGGGAAGCTGTCCATTATACGACAGGTTGAGATTTGTACCATTACCGGGGCCAGTTTTGCAATGCTCTCCCCCGAAGGTGCTCTTTAAGAGAGGTTTTGAAGGTAAGTATAGTTTTACTTTCCTTTACAGTTGTGGGAAGAGCGTTTCACCTTGATGTGGCATAATTGCGAAACGTGTATTCCCCCTTTTGGGTTTCACATGATTTGTGGAGCTCCCTCTGGTGTTATGATCATGGTATTCCTTGACCTTTGGGAAGAATTTTGACATGTACATGGGTACCATAGAGGTGTAGTGGATCTTGTAGACCAGGCCCATTGCAAGTAGCTGTACTCTGTCGTCTACTCTAAGCCATCCTCGGTTGTCAAAGTGGGCAGAGGTGAGGTGGGTTCTAGATGAAAGGTCAAGCAGTAGTCTGACCAGTTTATTTTGCGATGTTTGAAGTTTTATTTTTAGCGCCTTGGAGGTGCTATGGTACCATGACGTGCAAGCATAGTCATAGTACCCTTGAATGAGGGCTCCTGCCAGAGTCTTCAGGGTGTTGTTGTTTACCAGAGAGGAGATCCGGTATAGGAATCTAGTTCTTTGATTGACTTTTTATTACATTGGATGCCATTTTGTCACAGGAGAGGTTTGCCTCAAGAATAGATCCTAGGTATGTAATTTCCTTCTTACTTGTGATAATAATGTCGCCCACTACAACTGAAAAGTCGTCGGATTTGCTGAGATTATGTTTTGAACCGAAGAGAATGGACTCTGTTTTACCCAGGTGTAATGATCATTTATTATCGGCGAGCCAGGTGCAGATTCTGGCGAGCTCGGAGCTGAGGGTTTTTTCAACCTGCAACCTGCTCCTGTCCGAGACCAGCAGGGCTGAGTCGTCCGCGAACAGGAACAAGTTGCAGTCACATGCTGATGACATGTCATTTGCATAAATTAGGAACAGTAACAGACCTAATATGCTTCCTTGTGGAACACCACAGCTCACTGGGAGGGGGGGGGGGGACAGAGTACCGTTTACCTCCACCATCTGTTCTCTCCCCTCCAGGTAGGACCGCATCCAGCTCACCGATAGTTTATCAAAACCAATTGCTTTTAGCTTGTCAATCAGAATGGGGTGATTGACACTGTCGAAAGCCTTTTGTAGGTCCGTGTCCGTGTTTTGTAGTGTCCGTGTTATGCATGGCAGCAGCCATGCATAACACGGCGCATGTCAACTGTCCCCCCCCCCCCCCCCCGTTGACAGTTCACAAGCATGCTTTCTCCCCCCCCCCCCCCCTCGTCAGAGTTGTGTAAAGGTCGACGGGTAATTCCGAATTTTGACGGAAGTTTTACGATCCTGTCCGTCAAAATTACGGGCAGCGAAAAAGTCTAGTGCAACCTCTGACTGAGACAACCCTTATTTTGAGTTTATTACATATACTACTTTATATGTGTAGCAATGTATTTAGTGTTTGCAGGTTTTATGTGTTTATGCAGACAAATGTTTACTGTAATCAAACCATCTCTCATTAGTTGGATGTATGCCCCCTGCAAGGCTGTGTGCAGCCATTTGTTTTTGTAAAATGCTACATCTGTCACACATGTTCTTAGCAGCTCACAATTGTTGGTTTTACAGTTTTGAACAAAGTTAATGTCATAACTTGGGTTTGATGTTATTTTTCTTTATTCACTTGGATAGTTTGATCGTTGATTGATGGAATAATGTGGGTTTCATAACCTGACAAATTAAAAGGATTTATGTTATAATAACAAAGCAACAAGCAAACATATTTTTTACATCTATGCAAATATATATGTAATATTTGTAACTTGAATAAGTAATACATTCAGAGTTATTTAACATTAAGGAGTAGTTACATTTATTTTACATTGCATTTAGTTACATTGCATTTAGTTACATTTATAAGTTACATCTGGCCCTTTGAGGACAACGATTATGCTGATGTGGCCCTCGGTGAAAATGAGTTTGACACCCCTGCATTATTACAAATGAGCTTCAGAGAGCTTTTCAATATGTGCAACATATAACACTTCCATTTTCTATTGGAGTCTTACATAACTATCTATATAACTGCACACACGTGACTGTATACATGTACACACACGGGTCTGGCTCCTCCATAAACATGTGACTCTTTTAAAATATAGAAAGGCTTTCTGTATGGAAGCTGAGGATGAATAAATACTGTAAACCACTTTACATTCAAGTTCCCGAGAGGCCATCATCGGCGGGACATCTCTAAGCTGTTGACCAATCAATAGAGCTGACATTAAAGGTCCCATGTCATGGCCATTTCCACTGATCATAATTCCGTTGTTGGGGTATACGAGAATAGATTTATATTGTGCAATTTTCCAAACTCACATTGGTTTCTCATACAGCATCTCTGTCCTAAACGGCTTGTTGGAGCTCCTGCCCCCCCCCTCCCTGTGAGCCCAGTGTGCTCCAATTGGTCAGTTCGGCCACTCTGTTCTGATAACTCAAACACCTGAGAGGCTCCGCCCATGTCGAACACAGTGCTTTTTTCGGCTCTGAGAGGAAGATCAGTTTTACAATGGCGTCGGTACAGCTGTATGTTATACGCTAACTAACCGAACTGTACCGACAACTGTTGTTATTTAGGTGCACTTGTGGAAACCGCGCCATGATGCCTACCGAAGTGGAAAACGTCTGTTGCAAAGAAATTAGAAAGGTAGCCTAGCTGACAGGTACAACATTATGTAGCCAGCTAGCTGAAAACACCAACAGTAGCACACAACATTATATGCCAAGATATACACCATACATACCCCACACCCTGCAGAACCTCCATAACATGTACAGATTCGATTATGGACCTTTGAGGCGTAGAACGGAAGAAGAGTAAGAAGGTAAGAAGTTATTTTTTACCTGTAATAAACTACTACTGTGTTTGATGAAAAATCAAATCATGGTTTGCTATTAGGGGTGTAACGGTTAACAAACTGGCTGGACGAGACTTGATCTCTTGCTTTTGAGGATCTGGAAACGGTATGGCCGCAGCATGAACACCTGACATCACAGCTGACTGCAGGAGAGAGGAGAAACATTTTAAAGTTTGACTGCAGCACGATGATTGGCTGCTGGAGATTGAAGTGAAATGTAATTGGTTAAAGAGCTGATTATATGCAGCTGTGGAGTGAATGAATATGGCCTAGGGCCAAAAGGGTGGGTGGAGGGGGTCTGGAAGACGGGTTTGGGCTGACAGCCCAGGGGCACAGCGGAGGACCCGGAAGGGGTCTCGGCCGGACGGCCCGGGGGAAAGGCAGAGATCAAGGAGGGGGTCTCGGGCGGACGGCCCGGGGGCAAGGCAGAGTTCGAGAAGGTGTTCTCGGGCGGACGGCCTGGGGACAAGGCAGAGTTCATGGTGGGAGTCTTGGGCGGACGGCCTGGGGGCAAGGCAGAGTTCAAAAAGGGGCAAAGGCCACAGCGGGCGAACTCAGGGCGCCGGGCATGAGGGCAAAGGCAGCGGCTGGAAGAGTCAGGGGGCCGGGCTCGAGGGTGAAGACCGCGGATGGGGAACTCAGGCGGCCATGCTCGAGGGCGAAGGCCGCTGGGGAACTCAGGAGGCCGGGCACAAGGTCGGGTAAGAAGGCGGCGACGGGACAGCTCCGGAAGGCAGGCACGAAGGCGGTGACGGGATAGCTCCGGAGGACGATGTACGCCCCAATGGGATCCCTCCAGTGTTAGCTGGATTGCCAGAGCACTGGGAACAAGAGCAGGAGCTGGTGGGACCCCTGGCGGGACAGGCGTAGACGGGACCCTGGACGGAACATTGGCTGGTGTCAGTGGGAACCCCTGACAGTGCAAGGGCTGGTGTCGACGGGACCCCAAACAGGACAGGACAAGGTGTTGGCGGGACCCTCGGTGTGGCACGTATCGGCGGGACCCCCAACAGGACAGGATCTGGTGTTGGCAGGAAATCCGGCGGAGCAGGTGTCGGCGGAATCCCCAACAGGACAGGACATGGTGTTGGCAGGAAACCCGGTGGAACCCCCAACGAAACAGGACATGGAGATGGCAGGACCCTCAGCGGAACCCCCAACGACACAGGACATGGAGTTGGCAGGACCCTCAGCGGAATCCCCAACGAGACAGGACATGGAGTTGGCAAGACCCCCAACGAAACAGGTGTCGGCTGAACCCCCAACAGCACAGGACATGGAGTTGGCAGGACCCTCAGCGGAACCCCCAACGACACAGGACACAAAGTTGGCAGGACCCTCAGCGGAACCCCCAACGGACCAGGACATTGGTTGGCAGGACCCCCAGCAGAAAAGTAGTCGGCAGGATCCCCAACGGGACAGAACATAGAGTTGGCAGGACCCCCGGCGAGACAGGTGTTGGCGGGACCCCCAACAGGACAGGACATTGGGTTGGCAGGACCCCCGGCAGAACAGTAGTCGGCGGGACTCCCAACGGGACAGGACATTGGGTTGGCAGGATCCCCGGCAGAACAGTAGTCGGCGGGACCCCCAACGGCACAGGACATAGAGTAGGGACTTGAGTTGGGACTTGAGTAGGGACCAGAGAAGGGACTCGAGAAGGGACTCGAGATGGGACGCGAAAGGGAACTCGAGAGGGGACTCGAGAGGAGACTCAAGAGGGGACTCGAGAAGGGACTTGAGAGAGGGCTCGAGAGGGACTTGAGAGGGAATTCGAGAGGTGACATGAGAGGGGACTCGAGAGAGGGCTTGAGAGGGGACTTGAGAGGGAACTCGAGAGGAGACCCGAGAGGAAACTCGAGAGGGGACACGAGAAGGGACTTGAGAGAGGGCTTGAGAGGGGACTTGAGAGGGGACTTGAGAGGGGACTTGAGAGGGTACTCGAGAGGTGACTCGATGAGCCATAACATCAACTTCCACACATATGCCGATGACACACAGATTTATTTCCAAACTGCCCCGGATAAACATCTGGCACTTTCTAAAGTCTCAAGATGCCTGGAACACAAAAACCACTGGATGAACAACAACTGCCTCCAACTGAATAGCAGCAAATGAGAGGCCATTCTGATTGGAACTAAAAAGCGACATCCGTCATATCAGCATCCCTTCCCCTCTCCCCACTTGTACGAGCCTAGGTGTGAAACTGGACTGATCCCTTTCATTCCAACCACACATTAAAACGGTCTGCCAAGCCTAATACTGCCACCTGAGGAACATCTCCAAAATGCGACACTCCCTCACCAAACCGGACGCAGAAAACCAGGCCATGCCTTCATCACCTCCCGCAGTGACTACTAGGGCTGCACGATTTTGGGAAAAAATGTAATTGCGATTTTTCTGACAGATATTGCGATTCCATTTGCGATATTTGTTTTTAAGCGACCCAACGGAAGTTTATTGTAAAATGCGGCCATATCTCCGGCTAGGAAGGGCGTA
The DNA here is from genome assembly GCA_902827135.1 of Harpagifer antarcticus. Taxonomy (NCBI): domain Eukaryota; kingdom Metazoa; phylum Chordata; class Actinopteri; order Perciformes; family Harpagiferidae; genus Harpagifer; species Harpagifer antarcticus. Next base: position 2,510,350 of record CADEHL010000132.1, read on the forward strand.
TCAACGTGCTCCCGTCTCTAGCACCCTCTCAGCCCGAGCTACGAGTGAAATAACTAAATGTACATGAAACTTCCGTTGGGTTGCTTAAAGTCAAGTTTCAGTTTAAGACTCACCCTGTAATACATGTAAAACATGTGATGGAGCATCACTAACCCGACTCAGATGCTTCACCAAACCATCTAGGAAAGCTCCATTGGAAGCCATTTGGAAAGGGCAGGCACTTTCAAAAATACTTGGCAGGTGATTGGATCAATCCGTCTATCACCTTCTATCATGGGCCACTTCTGATTGGTGTGGATGACTGACACACAAGAAGAAAACATTTAAAAAATGTAGAGCCACAGGAAGGGACGCTTTAACACTCCACAGGCTTTGTGATTTGATAATCGCATCATTTCAAATCGCGATTTCGATTTAAAATCCATTAATCGTTCAGCCCTACCCAGATAGCAAAAGATGTTAAATCAACGTTGAATTATGGTCAAAAATGTTGATTTTTGGTTAAGGTTGAAGATTGATGGTGGATCAACCTTAAATGTTGAAAAGATGTCATTGAATCAACGTTGTATTGTGGTCGAATTTAATGATTGAAATGCCAACATTGAATCAATATTGAATCTATGCTGTTTGCCTTTTCTTTTCTTTTTTTCTTGATGGGGGAGGGAGGGAGGTACTCTGTAGGGGGGGGGGTGTAGTCTGTGTGTGGGGGTGGGGGGTGGGGGGGGAGAAATATCCCACATAAATCCGAAAAATTCACAAAGTGTTGAGGCCAAAATTGACCACCCAACAAACAGTTAGGAGCACGTTTCAGGCAATTTGGATTCGATAGTAGTAGTACTTTGTAGTGACACTATTTTGGATCCCTAACATTCATTGAGCTAGGGACTTAGCACAATCTTTTTTTTTTATGCCTCCCCCCCACTAATTGGATGACGCTGAGTCGAATGGTAAGTGACATCAATGGTCTACAACTTTTCAATAAGAAGTTACAGATTTTTGAAATAGTTGCAGATTTTGCTTTTACATTTTTTTTTTAATGTTTCTATTTTTAATTAAAAAACACTTTTTCAGACTCAGAAAAGGACGTTGAATCGAATGGGCTAGGTCTCGGACTCTAATGTTGTTATTTTCTTTTGTGTCTTTTATCAAAATATATCTATTCCGACTATTCTGCCCTTGCGTATGCATCGCACTGCATAGCTTAACAGATAGCTAACAAAGTCTCAGAAGACAGTTGTTGAGTTGACCATTTACTGAGGCTTGAAATTGTAAAACTGCAAAAATAAACAGAAAAATACAAAACAAGTTACACAATTGAAATAATACATGTGCTACATAATGCAAATAGAGTGCAGTATAATCAATAGCCTATGCTAAGAATAAGCTATGTCCGTTAGCTTAGCAGCTATTTAGCTTAGCTTATCTTACACATTGAAACCACACAATCAATTAAACCACATTTTTGAAACATAACTTGACACACAGGTAAGTTTGTATACTTACAGACAGATCTACTCCAAGGATTAAAACAAAAATGATCTGTGGCATAGAACTGAGCTACGATGTGCTCTGCATGGCTTTGCTGTGTAAACTAAAACACAAGAAGGAGTCGCGCTATCTGGTGCCTTAAAGCTACAGTACCGCATTTTGCCACTAGGGGGTGCCAATACACTATGGTGTCAGAACACTAACCGCTTGGTAAACCTTTTTACGACTATTTACATCTCTTTACCCTTGGTATCAGTAACACGCAGATGGGCCTAAGGTACTCTTTAGCTGTCCCTTGACCTAAGGTCTTCACCATGACCTTTCGCATCTTGCCGTCCGAACTTGGAATGGCCTTTACTATCAGACCAAGAGGCCAGTCATTACGTTGTGCTTGAACGTCCTTTAACAAAACAACGTGATGAGTGGATGTTTCTCTTGGTCTTCCAATTGGGCTTTATGGATGCAACCCCCAACTCTCAGCAATCCATCCTTGTCAAGAAATGGGTCCAGTTTCACAAGAGAGCTGTGGCTATGAACATTAATGCCCTGAGTTGCGCAGTCCACCTCGTTCTTGTAAACATCCTGCTGCACTGCCTTCAAGATGATTGTTTTGGCCTGAGAGAGCTCTGAGGTGTGTGACTGTTTGCAGTGATGCCATCCATTGCACTCTACAGTGTGAGACTTGCTGGAATAGGACTTGGCTACATGAATAAGTGTTGCCATACCTCTTACTAGAGCCTTCCAAGTAGAGAAATGTTTGAACCGTTGTGATCCGAGACTCTGCTCTGTGACCTTGGTTGCAAGAGAGAGAACTTGAGGATACATTTCTTTATCAGTCTCTGGTTGCACAAGTTCAAATGATTCAGTCTTATTTTCTTGCTCTGTGTCTGTCTGACGGAGAAATTGAGGGCCAAAGAACCAACTGGATGACATCAGACAAGCTGCTGGTATTGGCCTTGTTCCGTGGTCAGCAGGGTTCACTTCAGTTTTTACATAGAGGCACTGTTCTGGGTTAGTACTGTTCCTTATGCGAGCTACTCTGTTAGCTACGTAGGTGTAGAACCGCCTTGAATTGTTGTAGATGTAGCCAAGAACAACGCGACCGTCCGTGAAGAACCTGACTGCCTTCAACTTCAAGTCAATCTCAGACTTGATTAGTTCTGCCAGTTCAACCGCCAAGACTGCCCCACACAGCTCCAGGCAAGGTATGGTGTGCAATGGGTAAGGAGCTAGCTTTGATTTGCCCATCACAAAGCCTACATGCCATTTCCCATCAGGGTCAAGAACACGTAGGTATGCTACGGCAGCAATTGCCCTTGTAGAAGCGTCTGAGAAAACACAAAGTTATTTTCGTTTGCAAGATGACATTGAAACCGGGGTATATGGTCTTGGTACTTGAATCTGTTCCAGCTCAGTTAAGGAGTCAGTCCAAGCTTTCCACTGAGCTTCCTTCTCTGGTGGGAGTGGGACGTCCCACTCGTACTGCTCTGAAGAAAGTTCTCTTACCAACGCCTTACCTTGCACAGTGATGGGAGATGCAAATCCCAGGGGATCAAAGAGACTGTTCAGTGGACAGTATGCCTCGACGAGTGAACGGTTTAATGTCCTGTGAAACTTTAAAGGTGAAACTGTCATTATTGAGTTCCCAGCTTATGCCCAGACTCCGTTGGAGAGGCAATGGGTCGGCTCCCAGATCCAGATCTTTAAAGTCGCTTGTTCGTTCTTCAAGAGGAAAGGCCTCCATGACCCTGGCACTGTTTGAAGCTATTTTGCAAAGCCTCAAATTGGACTCAGCCAGTAGGCTCTTGGTTCTCTGTAGCAGATCAATGGCTTCATCTTCTTTTGACACTGAAATTAGTCCATCATCGACATAAAAGTTGCTGAATACAAACTCCTTTGAATCTGTGCCATGTTCAGTTTCCCCTTGCTCTGCAGCCTTTCTCAGCCCGTATGTTGCTACTGCTGGTGATGGACTGTTCCCAAACACGTGCACTGTCATCCAGTAGTCAACAATCTCCTTATCTGGGTCGTTGTCTCTGTGCCACAAAAACCGCAGGAAGTTGCGATGGTCCTGTCTGACCTTGAAACAATAGAACATCTGTTCTACATCAGCTGTGACGGCTATTTGCTCCCTTCTGAATCTCAGTAGGAACCCCAATTAGAGTGTTGTTGAGGTTGGGTCCACAGAGAAGAACGTCGTTCAATGACACTCCTTTGTACTGAGAGCTGGAATCAAAAACTACTCTTATTTTCCCTGGTTTTTGCGGGTGGTAAATACCGAATGTAGGCAAATACCAGCACTCTTGTCCATGCTGCAGTTGTGGAGCTGGCTCGGCTTGGTGGTTGTCAATGACTTTCTGCATGAAGTCAAAGAAATGCTCTTTCATGTCTGGTCTCCTTCTGAATGAGCGCTGGAGAGAGGAGAGACGCTGCAAGGCATGTTCCCTGTTATTAGGAAGGGGCTTGCGGGGGAAGCGAAAGGGCAGTGGTGCCACCCAGTGGTTTTCATCATCCATATACACCTCGTTCTCCATGATTTGGAGAAAGATCTTGTCATCCACAGACAGGGCTGGTTTGTCGTCATCAGGTGTTTTTCGAAACACACTTTCTCCTATACAATCTAAACTTCCATTAAGGACGTTTTCCAGGCTGTGAGATGGGGCTGGAAGATGATGCTTGGCTGGACCATTTAACCTCTCCTTAACCTGAATGCTGTTCGTGCACGGCTTAAGAAAGGATGGGCGTCCATTTTGAAGGACATGGGTCTTGTAGACGTTGACATTGTTTGAATTGTGAGTCCCATCCAGGCATATTTCTCCAACTATGACCCAGCCAAGATCAAGGTGCTGGGCGTAGGGTGAGTTGTGAGGCCCGTTACACTGTTCACTCACCTTATGTAGACGCAGAATGTCTCTTCCGAGCAGAAGGAGAATAGGAGCATTGGTGTCGAGGGGAGGAATCTTGTCAGTCACCTGCCTGAGGTGTGAAAAATACTGTGTGATCTCCGGAGTGGGAATCTCTGACCTGTCGTCAGGCAAGTTATTACATTCCAACAGAGGAAGGAGTGCTGCTTTAGTTTTCCCATCAAGTGACTCCATTATAATGTTGTATGCTTTTCTTCCTGCTGTCTCCACTTTGCCTGAGCATGTTGTTAGAGTATAGGGAGATGCATTGCCATTCAAGCCAAACAGATCGAAGAATTGTGATTTTGCTAACGACCGATTACTTTGATCATCACTTTGATTTTCGAGCATGATCTGGGCTTGGGAGCACCACAGCAGATTTCTGTACACATGGAAGTTACTTCAGGTGGCCTTTGTCCTCCAGACTCTCTGCTTTGCTCATTCTCAGGTCTGAACCAGGATGCATGGCTGAGGTATGTTTGTCACTTTCACACTCCTTGCATTTAAGTGTTGCCTCGCAATCTTTGGCAATATGCTTTGTGGATTCACAACATCGAAAGCAGATGGATTTCTCCTTTAAATAGGTTATTCTCTCATCAAGGTGTCTTCCTCGAAACCAACGGCATTTTGACAGTGGATGAGGCTTGTTATGCACTGGGCATTGTTTGTCTGGTTCCTCTGTCTTGATAGCTGAGCTAGACTGTGAGGCAGTTTTCCTAACTGAAACAGCTGTTCTCGGAGTGTATTTAGGTGTTCTATCCACTCTAATGTCACTTTGGGAAGAGGAGAGACTGAATGCAAAACTTGGATCATTTCTGATCTTTGCCTGGGCACATACAAATTTCACAAAGAAGCTGAAAGGTGGGAAAGGCACAATATTATCTTCCTTATACCTGGAACCTTGCACTCTCGTAGACTGTAAGGAAGCTTTTCCACTATTGGATTAACACCTCTTGCAGCGTCCAAATATGCTAGGCCAGGCAGGAATCCACCAGATTTAGCGGCATCTATCTCCAGTAGCAAGTCACCTAGCTCTCTGAGCTGGTGGATGTCTTTGTTTGAGGTGGTTGGAAAGGTCTCTATTCGTTTTAGAAGGGCATTTTCGATCACCTCTGGGCATCCATAACATTCCTCTAACCGCCGCCATATCATACTGACACCTGCTGTGGGGTTATGAACGTGCACTGACCTAATCCGCATTGCATGTGCTGCTGACTCCGGTCCAAGCCATTTGACAAGGACAGATACAGCTCCCTTGTAACTGCTTGGAATGATGATTTCCATGCCCAGTAATTTTCTGGACGATCATCAAAGGCAAGGAGCCCAGAACTCACCATCTCTTTTCTCACGAGATACTGAGCAAGATCAGGAGTATGAGGAGTTGGAGCTGAGTAGTTATTTGGAACGAATGCTGGAGAGACAGGAAGCGATGCATTGTGTAGGTCCTCAGTGGGTTTGTGCTCATCTGCACCCTTGTGTGGCCAATGTATGCCCTCCTGTCCGTTATTGTGAGAAGTGAGTTTCTGTGTTTCCACGTTTTGAAACTGTTGGTGAGTATTTTGTAAAAATGAATGTTTATCAATGTATTCTGTTGTGCGTCTTGCTGGATCCTCCTGAGCTACATCCTGTAACTCACCAAGATGTCCTTCTTCCAAATCTGCTGCAGCTGCTTCAAATATGGCTGCCTCTTTAGATGCGGCTACAGCTTTACTTTCCAGCTTCAAAACATAAAGGTTTGCCTCCACCTCTGCTTTCTGCCTCATCATGGCTGCCTCCCTTTCTGCAAAGGATACCTTTATTTTTGCTGCTTCGGCTTTAGCTCTTGCCCTTGTTGCTGCAGCACTGGCAGATGACTTGCTTGAGCTTGTTGATGACCTGTGACTTGAGGCCCGGGACCTGGTCCCCACAGACCGGAGTGCTTCTTCCTGGTCATTCATCTTACTGCTGTCTGATGAATGAGTCTTTAGGTTGAAGTAGTAGCGTGCTGATCACAGAATTATTTCGCTGCCTTTCCAGCTGAGTAGTGTCTTTTTACTTTTCTGCCCTTGCATATGCATCACACTGCATAGCTTAACAGATAGCTAACAAAGACTCAGAAGACAGTTGTTGAGTTGACCATTTACTGAGGCTTGAAATTGTAAAACTGCAAAAATAAACAGAAAAATACAACACAAGTTACACAATTGAAATAATACATGTGCTAGATAATGCAAATAGAGTGCAGTATAATCAACAGCCTATGCTAAGAATAAGCTATGTCCGTTAGCTTAGCAGATAGTTAGCTTAGGTTAGTTTATCTTACACATTGAAACCACACAATCAATTAAACCACATTTTTTAAACATAACTTGGCACACAGGTACGTTTGTATATATACAGACAGATCTACTCCAAGGATTAAAACAAAATTATCTGTGGCATAGAACTGAGCTACGATGTGCTCTGCATGGCTTTGCTGTGTAAACTAAAACACAAGAAGGAGTCGCGCTATCTGGTGCCTTAAAGATACAGTATCGAATGTTGCCACTAGGGGGTGCCAATACACTATGGTGTAAGAACATCGACTTACCTTTTGACGCTGAATTCAACGGTGCCAGTCTCGAAGCTGTACGACCCCTAGTGGCCAAGATAATCATAAATAACTGTCTCAAAGGCTTGGACAAATATTTTTTTCAAAATCAAACACCAGATTCTGGGTCAGCGCACTCCCCCGAACGTGCCCATATAACTTTCGTCACACACGGCCTTACAGTTCTCTTTAATTGGCTGGGGTCAAGGGGCTTTCTATTTTGCGTTATATCTCAATAACTATAAGGTTTTGGAATCGGCCTTTCGGATATGTCGTACAGCTCATCAAGGCGCACACGTGGATTTCCTTGTGTCCCGGTCCGACATTCCTACGAGAAGTTTGTTTTTCAAAGTTTTCATTCAGTATGGCCTAAAGGTCTTACCCTCTGTGAGGCTCCCTTAAAGTGCAGGGTGGGAGTGTCGTACGAGAAAGGCGAAGACATCCACACGTGCGTCTTGGCGAGCTGTACACCATATCCAAAAGGCGGATTCTAAAAACCTATCGTTGTGGAGTTAGAACGATTTATTGCACTGTAAGACCGAACAGTACAAGCTTCTTGAAGAATATGGGTTGTTTTAACCCAAACATTTATAAAAGTGATATAATGACTATGAACTGATTTGTAATATTGTGTATACAGTATTCATCCACTTTGGGTCATATTGGGGATTGTACTCAAATGTTTTTACTGAATCTGTCTGACGTCATCACGTATGTGCTCCTCCCCCGACGTGCCTCACTGCTCTCATCCATGCGTTCATTTGAGTCCGCCATTATAGCTCCTCTCGAATGAAATCACTCACACTTTCAGAAGTATACTTTGCCCACCGTGCTCTCGAGTGTTTGATTTGAGCTCTTGTTAGCTAGCCTAGATTTAATATCTGCCTCACTTGAAAAATTATTTAAAGGTGTAAGACAGTATTTTATATTGCTTTAAGTTATATCTCAAAGTGGAACGTTTGTGTTGCAAAAGTTCTCTGGAAAATTCGAACCGCAAATGGCGGCATTTTTTGTTCTTCTTTTTTGTTACTGCATGCATGTCTGAGCATATTTTATTAACTTAGAGGCATAGAGGATTTACGTTCATTTTATCCATGTTTGTAAAAGTAACTAACTAACTAACTTGAAATACTAACTAGACTATTCATTTTACAATGGGTTTCAAGTTAGCTTGCTTTTACAAAACATGCAGAACGCACGGTTGTGGCACAACGTTAGTGGATAAAATTAACGTAAATCCTCTATGCCTCTAAAAGTTAGGGGGGGGGGGGTGCTAGTGTGTGTTAAAATGAGAGATAGAAACCATCCCTTGATTGTAAAGTTAATGCAGACTACCTTTGCCGCTGGCCTGCCTTGACAATGGAGTCACAGGTGAAAATATTTTAGATATTACAACTATATAATTATTTTGTGTGCCTTTGTCTCTGATAACTTTGGCATGTTTACTCAGATTTAGCATGTCATGTTTCTGTTTATCTCTGCTGCCTTCAGTCCACATATACATTGTACTCTGAATTAAATAGTCATGTTATATTTGTGCAGAGTTTCACAGGATAACGAACCTCAACCTGAAGAACCACTTTTACGCGGAGTTGGATCGGCATGCTGTTGAGCTTGTTCAGGAAGAAGGCGGCACGCAAAGGCGAAGTGTCTGAAGTTCAGCTCTTCACCGCCTATGACCGCCAGGTGAGTGGGTTAAGCCTCTTGGTGTTTTATTATCATAGTAGAGTGGATTTTCTGTGTGTGTGTTGGGGGGCGGGGGGTCAGCCTGATAGATTTAGATTTATTATTAAGATACTTGTGAGCGAACAGCAGTGTTAATGTTATTGCACCTTGTTGTTGTGCTAATGAGATACAGGTGGGATCGCAGACGCCTCAATTGCTTCAAAATGGTAATCTCTTCAGTCATGGAAGAGCCCTTATGATATCAATTGTTGTGTGGCTATGCTGTTTAGCATCCAAAGTAAAAAAAAGATATGTTTTCGCACTCAAGGATCAAGGTGACGTCCATAGCCGACGTGCTGCTCTCCTCCCTGCCTGGATTTATGCATGAGGATGACTCCAGGTTTCTGAGGCTGTGGCATGTAAGTCAGCATAATAACTGTTTTGAATGTATGTGACAGATCATCAAAAAATATAGTTTATCTTACAAATATACATACACACACATGCACAGACAGACACACACATACACACAAACAGACACACAAACAGACACACACATATAGACACACACATGCATAGACACACAGACACACACATACATAGACACACACACACACACACACACACACATGAACAGACACACATACAAATAGACACACATACATACTAACAGACACATACACACACATAGACAGACACACACACACACACATGCACACACATAGATACACATACACAGATACACATACAGGCACACACATACATAGACACACACATACATAGACACACACACACACCTACACACACATACAGGCACACACATACACACACGTATACACATACATACTAACAGACACATACACACACATAGACAGACACACACACACACACACACACATAGATACACATACACATACAGGCACACACATACATAGACACACACATACATAGACACACACACACCTACACACACATACAGGCACACACATACACAAACTTATACACATACACACACATAGACACATTTCCTTACATGGGAGGTTACAATAGTGTCATATGCTAATAACTTTATTTCCTACTGTGTGTTTCAGCTGGGATGTCAGGATTTGGTGCTGCCCATTACCACCAGCTCCAGGCCCCACAGCTACAGGCCCCACAGCGAGCAAGTACAAGTACTGGTATGATGCCCTACTCTTTCACTACACTAACGTTTTGAGAGACGGGGACACAGAACTCAATGAATACTATTTGGCATATGTATGACTTACAATTCAGATTTTGTGTTCAGACATCCTGTGGTAGTTGACAACAATGTGCTGGAACATCAGGTTATGTTGCTACTCCCAAAGTATAGTGAAATATAACTAATGATTTTGTTTCTACAGGGATATCGGGAATGGGATACGGCTCGGTGCAGTACACCCCCCTTGGACCCCCACAACGTGCACAAAATGGTATGCCATTGTATTCCTCACTAATGAACCCAATTTACTACTAAAATGTAAAGTAATATCTTTGTAGACAAATCAAATCACACTAGTCGTGTTTTTTGTGTAAATGTTACAGCATTTGTTTTTCCCTCCACTTCTTTAGAGGAAACTGCCACCAGTTTGATCCCATGCAGTCAGTGCCTCATCATGGTTGCAATGGTAAGTGAACAAGACGATCATCTAACATTTGTAGATGTTTTCTGATCTGTGTGTGTGTGTGTGTGTGTGTGTGTGTGAAAAGGTTAAATCTCTATATTCTGATGATGATCATTGCTCTCTTCTTTGTTCATCTGCCCTCTTTGATTGAATACTTTATCAACAGTTTGAAAAAAGTACAGGGGCACAGTTATACAATAATGCTAAAAGCCAATGATAACAAAAAGCCCTGAGGGTTTGTTTCCATTGTGGTCCTGTGTATTCAATTAATCTGTATGAGTTCTCTCTCCTGATAGGAAACTGAAAATGCCTTTTCTGTTTACCAAAGAGCTGTAGGGAAGGGGAGACCCCTGTTACTGACTAAACACTTGATCACAATATATTCACACACACACACACACACACACACACACACACACACACACACACACACACACACACACACACCTAATAACCTTTCAAAATGTGTGCAGTGATTAAGTCTCATGAATGTTTGCGTTTTACAGATGGAACCACACAGATGCACGGCGATGACATCAGGCTGCGTTTGAAAGGCAAGTCTATTAGACTTAGTGTAATTCCTCATGAGTCATTTGCAGGTTATTTTCAATTATCACTTTACACTTTTCAATTATATTTTTCTTAAGACATTGCCATCCAGAAGATGACTTCAATGCTCGCTGAAGTACTTGTGGTGGTGAAGAGCCTGTCCAAAGATGTGCAGTTCATCAAGAATGAGTTGGCAGAGGGCAACATGACCCCGGCTGGTAGTCAGGGACCAGGGTCAGCCACAACCCATATGTTCCCCATCCAGCTGCCAATCGCCAATGAAGACGACTTCAATGAGGCTGAATCATTGCTGAAGAATGAATCAGTCCATCAAAAGATGGTAATTTGACAGACTGAACTGCATTCATTTATGAAATGTGGATAATATCAGTGCGGTCAAAATGTGCTTAGTTATTGCCCTTTAGCTACTCAACCACAAATAATTCTAGTCTTAGCTACTCAACCACATACAATTGTAATAACCTTTATATCTAACATTTATATTGACATGACCAAAATTGGGACACCAGGGTTAAAGTGGTTACACATAACGACTGGCATGAACTTGACTGAATACCATGTGCTGGAATATCAGTGTATCAAGTGTATAAAAAACAAAGTTGGTCTCTGTGTATGAAATAAGAGTGCTGTTGTGCTGTTTCTAATGTAAGTCCCACAGAACGTAGCTCAATACAACAGTTAAAGCAGTGGCCTATTTGTTTCTCTCATCTGATTTAGATTGCTCGCCTGGCTCTGGTAGGAGGCACCAATTCAGAGAACCTGATCAGACGGATGCTGGCAACTGCTCTGACTAACGCCTTAGCCTGTCGGTACAACTGGGCTGGAAAGAAAGACAAGCGTTGCAGCAGCAAGAAGCCATTCAAGGAACCAGCAATACAAGACTGCATGTTTGATGAGTTTCCTCCCCTGCAAACTACTTATTAGCTTACGTTTAGGGAGTGAGGTGTGACTGATGGTGATTCAGAACATAATTATGCTCTTTATGAGCCATATAGTACCGAGTTTGAATCTAATGTCTCTTCTCTGCCTTTGTTTCATGTCTCTCTGTAATGCCCTGTTGAAGAATAAAGCATGAACTTAATCTAACAAAAAAGGTTAGGTTGGAATCAGGTGATGGTGAAGCTATAAGAAATAAACCAAAAAAAGACAACCTAATTGGTGAGCTTAGAGGTGCTCGGATGCAAATGTTATTACCTGGATAGAGCCAGGCTAGCCGTTTGCTCCTCTTTCCAGTCCAGTCTTTTAGCAAACTGGCTGCTGACTGTAGCTTGTGCTACTGTACAGAGTGAGAGTGATGTTCTTATTATAACAGAAGTTGTATGGGATTCACACACTCTCTCTCTTCCTCACGCTTATTTTTGTAATCTTGTCTTTCAGCTGCTGCTCGGCAGTTCGACCGCAAGCTGACCCACAATGGCTTCAGTGAAACTGTGAAGAAGTGGCTTCGTTATGCTACAGAGCGCGAGGGAGGCATCCCAAGGAACACAAGTGAAACGAACACAAGTGAAACAAACGCAAGTCCAACTTAGGGTACCCCACCACACTCTAATGTGTTTTCCTTGTGCATACAGTACAAAGGTTACCGCCTCATAGACAATACTGTTCTTTCATGGACAATAGACTGTTGTTCAGGGGCGGTTCTAGGGGGGGGGTGAAAAAAGTGAAAAAAATGAAATATGTATGATTTATTACACGATTTATTGAATGACGGAATAGACGGAACTAACGTTATTCGTCATTCTAGTCGGACCCATTAGAGCGGTGCACTCACTTTCACTGTCCTGCTGAAGCGCGTGAAAAACAAACACTTTTCATCTCGGATCATCAGAGGCTGTTGCATCCAAGAAAGACTGTTTGAAACCTACGTTTCGAGAGACTACCACGTAATTGAAGGTGATTTAAACTATTGTATCCGTGTAATTGTAAATGTAAAGTAGAGATGTAACTATTCATTGCCTTTATTTTTATATAAATATGATATGGTGTTAGTGCAAAAATTGTACTAAAACTTAAGCTGAAGCTAACAGTAATAACTATAAGATATATCTGAAATAAATAAGTGTACTGAAACAAATACCAATAACTGTATTGCATTGTTTTCTTATTCACAATTACTTCATACTGTCTAGTTCTCCTTTTCATCCTGCATTTATCGTGCCCCCCTCAGAAAATAACTGGCCCCCCAGTGGCCCCCCCAGTCAAATGTGTCTAGAACCGCCACTGCTGTTGTTCTTACAGTCAAAAATAAGTCAAATGTTTACAGCTTCGCCTTCATGGAAGACTTGAAGCTTCAGGCTGTTATTGTTTGGAGTTGCACCAATTACATTACATTACATTTAGCTGACGCTTTTTATCCAAAGCGAAGTACAATCGACCAGGAAGACACAACCTTGAAGAAAACAGAATCATATAAGTACATCAGGTTTCATAGAGCCAAACATTTCAAGTGCTACTCAACTGGCTATAGATAAGCCAGTCCTTTATTAGTATATAAGTGCTCTGTTAGCAGTTCATTGTTAGTAATTCTATCGCTCGAAGTGGAGTCGAAAGAGATGAGTTTTCAGTCTGCGCCGGAAGGTGTGTAAGCTTTCTGCTGTCCTGATGTCAATGGGGAGCTCATTCCACCATTTTGGAGCCAGGATAGCAAACCCACGTGTTTCTGCTGATGGGAACTTGGGTCCCCCTCGCAGCGAGGGTGCAGCGAGTCGTTTGGCTGATGCAGAGCGTAGTGCACGCGCTGGGGTGTACAGTTTAACCATGTCCTGGATGTAGGAAGGGCCAGATCCATTCGCAGCATGGTACGCAAGTACCATTGTCTTGAAGTGGATTCTAGCGGTTACCGGAAGCCAGTGAAGGGAGCGGAGGAGCGGAGTGGTGTGGTGTGGGAAAATTTAGGAAGGTTGAAGGCCAGACGAGCCGCTGCATTCTGCATGAGCTGCAGAGGTCGGATGGCACATGCAGGTAGACCAGCCAGGAGGGAGTTGCAGTAGTCTAGGCGTGAGGTGACGAGAGCCTGGACCAGAACCTGCGTGGCTTTCTGGGTGAGCTGGGGATGTATCTTCCTGATGTTGTAAAGCGTGTATCTGCAGCAACGGGTTGTAGCAGCGATGTTTGCTGTGAAGGACAGGTTGTTATCTAGGGTCACACCCAGATTCCTTGCAGTCTGAGTCGGGGAAACAACAGATGTGCCGATGTTGATCGTCAGGTCAAGAGTGGGACAATCTTTTCCCGGAAGGAAAAGCAGTTCAATCTTGTCAAGGTTGAGCTTGAGGTGATGAGCAGACATCCACTGAGAGATGTCAGCTAGCCAAGCAGAGATGCGTGCGACGACCTGGGTCTCTGAGCGGGGAAAAGACAGAATTAATTGGGTGTCGTCAGCGTAGCAGTGGTATGAAAAACCATGCGGGCTAATGACTGATCCGAGTGAGTTTGTGTACAGGGAGAAGAGGAGGGGACCAAGAACAGAGCCCTGAGGGACCCCTGTAGTTAATTGACAAGGGTCGGACTCTGACCCTCTCCAAGTTACCCTGTAGGTACGGTCTTTGAGGTATAAGGTGAGGAGGGAAAGTGCAGAGCCTGAAACTCCAAGTTCTTGGAAAGTGCGAAGGAGGATCTGATGGTTCACTGTGTCGAATGCAGTAGACAGGTCCAACAGGATGATGACAGAGGAGAGGGATGCTGCTTTGGCAGTGTGCAGTTCCTCAGTGACAGCAATGAGAGCAGTTTCTGTGGAGTGACCTGCCTTGAAACCAGACTGGTGCGGATCCAGAAGGTTGTTCTGATGGAGATAACAGGAGAGTTGTTTAAAGACAGCGCGTTCAAGTGTTTTAGACAGGAACGGGAGGAGAGCGACAGGCCTGTAGTTTATAACATCAGACGGGTTGAGAGTGGGTTTCTTTAGGAGAGGGTTTACTCTTGCCTCCTTAAGACTATTTAGAAAGTGACCAGAAGTTAGAAATGGGTGAGAAACGGTAGAATATCAGGCGCGATAGTCTGAAGGAGGTTTGAAGGGATAGGGTCCAGAGGACAGGTGGTAGGGCGGGCAGAGGTAATGAGGGTAAGAACCTCACTTCGAGAGAGAGGGGAAAAGGAGGTTAGTGTGTGGGTGGAAGGAGGGTCTGGTGACCCAGCGGTGAGTAAAGGTGAGTCATAAAAAGAAGAGCGAATATCATCAACCTTTTTTTCAAAGTGGTTAACAAAGTCGCTTGACAGAAGTGAGGAGGGGGGAGGGGCTTTGTGAGGGTTCTTACACACCCTCTTTTTTTGATGGGGGTATCTTGTGTCACTGTATATTTGCACATACGATGTGTCCTATGCATTTATTCCACAGCGTTTGGGGAGCAATAACGGGTTAAGAGTCTTGCTCAGGGAAAATAAATTTGAATATTAAAATCATGTTTTCTGTCATTTTTAGTTTGATTTCATACATTTTGGGAAATATGATAATTCAAGATCATTTTGAACAAGCTAATAACAATCGTCTGCCAACAATTCATGGTGTAGTGTGTGTTTGGACCACTTCATTCAGTACAGTATTGATGTTGCACTTGTTAATGTTGTGTTAAGATGTAGACCAATACGCAGAAAACTCATTGGTGAAAAACATTCACTTTTTTAATGTGTTACAGTATGCTTAGAAAAGTTGAATATTTTAATGTAAGTTTTACATTTAGATTCCCATTTAGATGATGGTTGAATCAATATTGATTCCTAACACTGATTCAATATAAAATTAACTAAAATGTATATGTAGATTCCCATTTGGATGATGGTTGAATCAATATTGATTCCTAGCACTGATTCAATATAAAATCAACTACAATTTACATGTAGATTCCCATTTGGATGATGGTTGAATCAATGTCGATTCCTAACATTGATTCAATGTAAAATCAACCAAAAATGTGCATGTAGATTCCTATTTAGATGATGGTTGAATCAACATTGATAGTGTCAGTTATGGTTGAAAGTCCAACGTTTATTCAACATTAAAACAATTTGTGCTTTCTGTTTAATTTCAATGTCCGGGTTTCAACATGGATTCAATATTTCTGCCTAACCATATTTCAACATTGATTCACTCATATTTTGCAATCTGGGTAGTGACTACCGCAATTCTCTGCTTGCAGGCATTCCGGCAAAAACCACTCAGAGACTGCTGGGACATTTTGCCAATACCTTTATATTGTCTACTCTTCACTTACTTGTCAGCATAGGTCGGCATTGATGTACAGAGCCACAGAAGACCTTGTTTATATTGGCATCATATTGAGAGGTGCAGCCAGTGACGCGGCCTAAAACCAGTAAGTAAGCTGCTGGTTCCCTCCACAAAAAGCAATGGGATTTCTCCACAGGGTTTTGGAAAATAGCTGGAAATAAGGTCTGTGGAAACTAACCTGTTTGATAAATGCACGTTTTGTTCAGCCGGATAATCTCCACATGTCTACCCTACTTTTATAATTTTCGAATCATAAATCTAATCGATAGATTATTAAAGGGTTTTAGGACGCGGCACTGCACCACTAGAAGCCAACTCCATCGATCAAGCTGGCTGAAACTTTCTCTCCCTCTTCTTCTCATGCTCCCTGTCACTTTTCTTTAACTCCTCTGGTGACTTTCTTTTATTTGAAGATTGTTTTTGCCGCTGGTATTAAAAACATTTTGGCGAATGGTTAGGTGGCGCGATAGTCTGTAGTGAAGGAGTGCGCTCCCGCTCACAGGAGCCTGCTCGCGCTGCGTCCGCAGCAAACAGCTGTTTGCTTTTCACCCAACAACGACAACCGAGTCACGGAACGCTATGTTGTAGCGTTGTTAAACGAAACAATTTAACTAAATTGCTAGTCAAAATATCAATACCACAGGACAATTTTTTTAAAGCAATATTTTTAGTGGCCCGAGCAGGCAAGTGGAAAGTACGTTATGCTGGCCCGGGGTGTCTTAATAGTGCTTCCGGGCCAGCGGGCCATTTAATGTTGAGCCCTGCCGGTTACCGGCCGGCCCACATCGTCTGACCGGCCCACTTCAATACCGGCCCATCGGGATTCGTCCCGATGGCCAGTCCGCCACTGACCGGAGGTGACAAGTCTCAGTGTCATCCTGGACTCAGATTTGAACTTCAACGCCCATTTAAACAAAGTGACCAAAATAGCTTTCTTTCATCTCAGAAACATAGCGAAGGTAAGACCATTCATAAATCACAATGATGCAGAGAAGCTAATTCATGCTTTTATATCTAGCCGACTAGACTACTGCAATGCACTATTCACTGGTCTCCCCAAGAAAGCTATTGGAAGACTCCAGCTCATTCAAAACTCTGCAGCTAGACTACTAACTAATACCAAAAGGAGGGAACACATTAGTCCTGTCTTGGCTACTCACTGGCTTCCTGAAACTTCTAGAATTGATTTGAAGGTGCTTCTCCTCACATACAAAGCTCTAAATGGACAAGGACCCAGCTACATTGCTGACTCTCTAATAAACTACACACCCGCCAGAACACTGCGATCATCAGATGCAGGTCTATTAGAGGTCACGGGAAAGAGTCCTAAGAAGATCGGTGATGTAGCCTTTGTAAACTATGCCCCAAAAATGTGGAACACGTTACCCAACAATATTAGGGAAGCCAATACGTTAGGCATTTTCAAAGCATTTTACTGACTTGACACTATTATACTGCACTATTTCCTGTGATTGACATTGCACTATTTCTCTATGTTTTACTCCCCATGTTTTTATGTTTATTTTATCCCACTTTATGCTTTGCTCTTGCTGCTTGTTTTACACTGATTGTATGTCTTATTTCTTACTGATGTAAAGCATTTGAACTGCAATCCCCTGTATCAAAGATGCTATACAAATACAGTTATTATTATAATGGTCTTCAACGCCATCAACCACACTGGCCCCACCTACCTACAAGAACTGCTAACCAGCAAACATTCGCATACGTCATGCACACTCAGGTCAGCCAGCTCCAATCTCCTGGCTGTTCCGCGGACAAAACTGGTCACCATGGGAAACCGTGCTTTCTCCTCCCTGCATGGGTCCACGTCTGTGGAATCAGCTTCCAGAGAACATACGGACCTCGGCATCACTCTCAATTTTTAGGAAATGCCTCAAGACCCTACCTGTTCCACACCACATTTTACTGACTGTCCTTTATTTTATTTATTTATTTTATTTTAAACCTTTTATGCTCTTAACCTTTTATTTTACCATATTTTATTCAATATGCTCCTTTAGATATCTTTTTATTTTTGTATTTGTTTTATTATTTTCTCCTTATAGCTTTGTGAAGCACGTTGAGATGACATTGTTTTTAAAGTGTGCTATATAAATCCAATGTATTATTCATTATTTATTTCTCTATATATTGTTATGAATTTATATTTTGGAAGACATTTGATATGATGTCATTCAAACCATAGACTTTCTCCTTTAAATGTGAAGCATTGGGTGTACAATGAAGTGATACAATATCACCACCTAATGTTGAAGTGTTAATAGCACAGCAGATTGTTTCTCACAATGTGACCCTGCCTGTGTGTGTGTGTGTGTGTGTGTGTGTGTGTGTCTGTGTGTGTGTGTGTGTGTGTCTGTGTGTGTGTGTGTGTGTGTTTGTGTGTGTGTGTTTGTTTGTGTGTGTGTTTGTGTGTGTGTGCACTACTGCCCACATGAGAAGAGTGACCTTTGCAACATGCTCCTCCTCACCTACTGACTATACCCGTAAGTGCTTCATGCTGGTGAAGTACTCTGTGTGTTGTCCAATAATTAACTTGTGGACTGATAAGACACAGGAGAGAGGAAGAGGTGAGGGGAAGGACAGAGAGAGAGAGAGAGAGAGAGAGAGAGAGAGAGAGAGAGAGAGAGAGAGAGAGAGAGAGAGAGAGAGAGAGAGAGAAGGAGAGACACATATCAGATAGAGAAGTAAGATCAGCAGAGAAAAAGGAAGGACGTTGACTCAGCAGTTGCAGTGTGAGGTGAAAAGAGGAAGAGGAAAGCTGTGAGAGTGTGTGAGAGTGTGTGAGTGTCACTCTGCTGACCTGCTCCTGCCGTGGTAAACGTCTCCATGGAGGAGCCTCAGGTGTCCCGGTCCATAGAGCTGTGTGACGGCTCACTGATGCCAGCGCTGGGGCTCGGGACCTGGAAGGTAGACTGAGCACATTTCTGTATTGTCACTGTCAACAATCCAGCTGGACTGAGTTTGTTTATTTTCAAACAGTTTGTGAGTAGTGCTCCATTATGTGTTGGTAACACGTGCAGAATTGGTGAAAGATACTATAACAGGAAATACAACCTGGGGAGATAATTGGAGAGAAAATACTTGCTTTAAAGGTGGGGTAGGTAAGTTTGAGAAACCGGCTCAAGATACACTTTTTGTTATATTCCATGGAATGCTCTTAACATCCCGATAGCAATGAATATCTGAAGTGCTTTGACAAAAAATCCATAAAAAAATGTCATCTGTGGAAGCTATAGTACTGTAAAAAGCACGACCAATAATTTTAGCCGGCCCGGCTAAAATTACTGGATGGCCTACCTGCCTGTCAGCCTTCCATCTGTGCACAAACTTATCTCGTGCCCTCATTGGTCATGTGCACGTTCGTGTGTGTTGGAGGAGGGGCTCTGTAAGGAAGTGGCAGATTTGTTCCGGCTGTGTATTTTCAAATTCTAGCGCACTCGAGCTGGATTCTCCAAAATTACCTACCCCACCTTTAAGTCAAATGTATTTTCTAGAAAACAACAGACTTAAACAAAAGTGCTTTAAGGCCCTGACACACCAAGCCGATTTCGACCGTCGATAGATGTCTGGCCGTCGATGAGCGTCCTGTTGCCCTACTCAGATTAGTGTGTCCCACACAAGCCGCAAACTCTGGGGAAGAGCCGGGACGCCAATACGGAAGTGCCACACACTGCAGTTCATCTAGTGGCGAGTAGGAGCAGTCTTCAGAAGGGAGCAATTTCCATAGACCCCATGTTAAAATGCCCAACTTTACAGCAGAAATAAACATGTTTACATCGTGGTTCAAAAAACCATATTCTCTGTATAGTTAGATTCCCCCTTCATGACTACTGTGTGGGGGGTGCATTTTTTCTCAACTCATCTGTTTAATTAATATTAGGCCTTAAAGTTATGCATATATTAGGGTGTGGTAACATTGAGTGACAGCTCTGTCAAGTGACTGCTGCTGCTAGCTTCTTGTCTCTCTGCTAGCTGCTCCGTGAAGCTAGCTACAGGGACTCTGCCTGCTCAGTTCATCCAGGGAACAGAACTTGAAGCCGGCCGTGGTTGTTTGTTCTTCATGCTTATATATTGCACTATTGTGACTCGCTCTGCGGTTGAAACAGACGGTGCATGAATGCGGTTTTTGTGGTAAGTGAAATTCGAGTACTTATTGATGTGTTTATGATTTGAATCAGCTACGTAATGAATGTTAAGGCTTGGGTTAGCGTGTAAGTGAGTGGTAGCTACATCGGTGCTAACGATGCTAATCGTAGTCTCCAAGTTAAAACCATAGACTGTATATATAAAGGTTAAAACGAAATAGACAAGTGTTAAGCGTTAAGTGGGATAATACTGTAGAACAAACGGCTTCTGTTTGAGGTTAAAAAATAAGGTCATCCACTTCGAGAGATATTTTATTATGTAGGTAGGAACTGTATGCATCGCTAAGGTTAATTTAAATTGGCTATGCTCAAGTATGTAGACAAGCACATGTCGAAGTAGTGTATGTGAAATCAACCTCACAATGAGGTGTGTATATTACAAATGATAATGTCATATTTCAAGATGATTACTTAGATATTACAATATGGTTGGTTGAGCTGGAGTTCATTATTGAGCTTACACGTTAACGTCACAGTCATCTGAAGAACGAACCCAAACCTTGTTGTTTTTATTAATTGCATTACCAAATTGGTATCAAATAAACAGTAAGCATTGGTAACACAACTTTCAAAGTTACAGTAAAATAAAAAGGACCCTGACTCGGACAATACACAATCCAACATGTTCAACAGAAGAGAATCAGTTATATTGTTTGTACACATGGTACTTTACATATATATATATATATATATATATATATATATATATATATATATATATATATATCTGTTTGTTTAAGGTGTCCAGGTGATGCAGACAGGCTGGACCAGAGAGTGAGAGACAGAACTGGACTCCTCACAGCAGTGAACTTCAGCACAGGTACAAAGACTCTATTTTTCATACTGTACAAAGAATCAAGAAAGATATGTGTTTAAATAAATGAAGTATTGACTTGAATACACTGATATACATTCCATTAAACAATACTAAATACTAGATCACCTACACATCAGTTAAGTTGAGGGGTTTTTCCATGCAAAAGTTTACATTTAGATGTTAACAAGCAATATGATTGTGTGAAAATGAGACCTTGTGTCTCAATGAGATCTACACCTGTACAAATAAAGGCTAAAGAAATATGGTTTTGTCAGCTTTCTAATTTAATGTATTGAAGGCAAAGATATTTAACACATAGTGAGAACTGCTACTATTTATCTCTCAATATTGTCTGAAAAAAACATGGTAAAAGTTATTCTTTCAGTGAGACAACAGAGCAAGCTTCTACAGTTGCACTACGTTTTAATAACAGTTAGATATTATTTTGATAATAACATATATTTCAATGTTGATGAGCTTCATACTGTTCATTCATAATCTGATCGTCTTTGTAGCTCACTGTTGAAATAAAAAAAAATCATTACAATTACACAATATTTACACACATTTAGTCAAATAACGTGACAGACTAGGCCTGTGCAGTTGGTATCAGCTTTGCCCAGCTCCTCCATCAGGCCTGGTCCTCCTCGCAAAGGAAAGACCCTCAGTCCTCTCCAAACCAACAGACAGGACGTCCATCACACGGAGGTTTCTCCCTGAAGTCTCTGCAGCTCTCTGAACACCATGCTGTCTCAATCCGTCCACACTGAATATGAGAGGGGGAAAATGAAAATAATAAATGCTTTGGACAATAAGAAATATAAAGTTGACTGTTGAGTTGCTCAGTTTTTTTTAGATTGTCAATACTATTACTGTATAACTAATATCTCGGGTTAAGAGGCACATTCAAATAAAGATTGGTCTTTAAATACATTTTGTCTTTTGAGTTGTTTGTCTAAAGTCAAGGATCTAGAACTGGTACTTAGTTTTAATGATACAGTCTGGTTATTATGCTGTTTGGAGGAGGCATCACAGGTAAGAGCACTAACTAGCTACCGTCACATGTACCTTAGCTTGACTTAAATGTATTAAACGTGTAATTAAGTGATATCAAAAATATAAATAACTAATGTCATGCAAACATATTAATATTTGCTTGATTCCTGTATTGAATTTAGCACAATTGCATACAAATGTTAAGGGGTTTTAAGATTATGAAGTATTATGCTAAAAACTCAATAACTTAGATTATTATTTATAGTTTTGCTGAATAGTTTCATGTCCGCTTACCTTAGAAACGTAAAATGCGACGGCAGTGTGCAGATGGGGAGCATGTTAGCTTAGCTTGGTAGCTTCAGCTAGCTCTGGAACTTATTTGGAGCAGGCTGGAACAGGCGGGAGTTGAACTCTGACGTCACTGTCGAGCCGTTAGTGGCCGACTCGGCCTACTAAGCGCTTCTCGGCAACTCTGCAGAATCCTATGGGTGACGTCACGGACCCTACGTCCATTTACAGTCTATGGTCCCGCAACGTCGTGTCTTTGCCGATTCACCTTGTTGAATCGGCAGCGGAGGCTGTCGGCAAAATAAATCACTCTGATTGGCTGTTCACAGTGGCGTAACAAGGTTGTGATTGGCCCCTTTGCAAATATTGTTTTGCCCTCCCCCCCCCATAGCCCCAAACATAAGCGCACACTGATGCGCTCAAACACGCCGGACATACACAACCACTCAGAAGCGCCACATGTAGGCTATCAACAACAGCCTGCCTGGGCCTCAGACCACCACAGCCTGACAACGGCACAGCGAACTAAGAAGATGATTAAACCTGTTTCCTTGATGTTTGTCTCTGGGGAATGGGCCGGTAGGCCTACATAGACCGGTTGCTATAATATATCTTTTGATCTTGGCACAGCCACATCCAGCCTCTCCTCCTGGCTGGCTGGAGAAGAAGATTGCACAGCCACGGCCACGGATACAGCTTCACTTGTGGAGCTAGATGGCAATGAGGGTGGTGAGGCAGGTCAGCTATCGTTAGCCTCCGGCTCCCGTTGCACGTCAACATTGCTAATGTTATCGATCGATTTCGAGAACGATGTATGACAAAAAAAACTGTCTAATTTCGTCAGTTTAGCTGTTACATCTCCTTGTTCTCTCTTGTCCTTTCTCTTTTGAGCGCCACTCTTGTGCTTTGGTTTGCAGTTAGGGATGTAACGATATACCGAATATCGCGGTATCGCGATAAATAAACGTCCCAATACTGTGGTGAGACTGACACAATCTAAAAACATTTTTTAAACACTTTTTTTTTAAAAAACCTTTATTTAACCAGGTTGAGATCATCGATCTCTTTTTCAAGAGAGACCTGTCCAACATGGCAGCAAGTAGGTTACAACCAAGCGGCAAACTGTGGGGAAGAGCCGTGAAGCCAATACGGAAGTGCCACACACTGCAGTTCATATATTGGCCGATAGGCGATGGCTGCAGAAAGGAGCAATTTCCATAGACCCCCATGTTAAAATGCCCAACTTTACAGCAGAAAAAACATGTTTCTACCCCTGGCTCCATACATTTTTATTATCGATATAGTTAGATTCCACCTTCATGATTATGGATCTGTGAGTGAATTGTTTTCTAACGCGACCCTTTTATTTATATTAGGTCTTAAAGTTTGTGCACACTTTAGGGCGTGGTCACGTTGATTGACAGATACGTGCCTCACTGTCAGCTAACAGCAACTTGTCCACTCTGCTAGGCTACAACTATAGAGGCTACAACGTTAGTTAGTTGTAGTTACTGTACTTGAGCCTTTAGCTGTGTTCGTGGTGATCGTGCCTGTTAGGGAATATTGTTACAAATACCAGATAATTAAAATGTTGTGCTGTGCGCTTGAATGTACTAACAGAACTTCCAAGAAGTCTACTTTCAGCTTTTTTCGGTGAGTAAAATGATAATATTATACATGTTAACCCCGTTAGCAGGTGTTTGTGTGCTTGTTAGCTTAGCTTGTTATGTAGCTTATTAGTCAGCTAAGGACGTAACCCTTTATACATATATTCAGTTTAGTTTATGATTCAGCCTTGGGTAAGTCTTTTATACTATATGGCTATGACGCCCATAATGCTAAATGGGAGCAAATGTGAAAAGGGGACCCAATTATCCCAGTGGGGCCGCCGGAGTCCACGCCGCCGAAGCTAACGGGGCTGCAGGGGGCTAGCTCGCTAGCGCGTCCCGGCCATAGGTCCCGGCGGCCGTAGCTAGCCCCCTGGGGCTCCGTTAGCTTTGGCCAGCGGCGGAGTCCGGCATTATAACTGGAGATCAAGGAATGCATCGAAACGCGGACTTGGTTCGCCTGTAGCCCGCTGTAATATTAGCTAAATAAATGATGTTGAGCAAGGTTTATTAAGCTGAACACCGCCACAATTATTCTGCTATGTATCGGTACTTATTTTATTTTATTAACGTGTGAATGACAAGCATTAAGAATAATACCAAATAGCTAATTATCTAGCAGATTGTCTCGTTTGATTATGAATGTACATTTATATAGTGGAACTACACTGTTTTATCAAAAACCAAAGTGCCACGCAGTGACTTGGTATGCATGTATTTCAGCAGGAAATGTGCAACCTAGATGACATTTACCAACACAGACTATATAGAAATATTTGTAAAAGTTGTTCGTTACTAACGAATACGAATATGGCATTAACCCTCCTGTTGTCTTCGGGTCAAATCTGACCGATTTACTACTTTCATCAATCATGTTTTACATTCGATTGCATTAAGGCTTTAGGATATCCTTCACAGTACACATTTGAACAATCCAATTATGGATGATTTAGTCAACGTTGTATGCCGGGAACGAGGAGCGGTGACTGCAAGCTGGGTTGTTAGCATAGACTGTGTTGTTAGCATAGGTTGTTAGCTTAATACTGAGAGCATGTTAGCTTAGCTTCTTAGCCTGAGCTAGGTCTGGAACGTCACGCTCGTTGGCAGCAGGTCCTGCCCTGTTCCGCCTCAGCTCCGCCTCTTTGCCCTTTTTTGGAGCAGGCTGGAGAAGGCGGGAGTTAGACTCTGACGTCACTGTCGAGCCGTTAGTAGCCTACTTAGGGCTTCACGGCAACTCTGCAGAATCCTATGGGTGACGTCACGGACCCTACGTCCATTTATATACACAGTCTATGGTTACAACTAGGGATGTGAATTTGAAAGCAAATGTATATTCGAATATTCGACCCCGCAAAAAACGGTAAACCGGTTAACCGAAATGTACATATCCGCTAAAAAAAAAATTGGGTAACATTTTTTTTTCTACACTTTTTTCCGCTGCGGGGAAACTTTGGCGCTGTTCCAAGTTTGTTCTAATCTGTCAAAATGACAGATTGATTTCAGATTTTTCCGTTATTGTTAAAATTACATTTTTTTTCTCTTTATTATTCAATATCGCGATAAATCCCGTACCGTGGACTTGTTATCGCGATATTATCGTACCGTGAGTTTTTGGTATCATTACATCCCTATTTGCAGTACATTATAAATGCAAGCTATTACATTTTTATAATGCTGCCGAACTTGCTGCTGCTAGCTACAGTACAGTACAGGTTGATTAAACGATTCGCTGGTCACACAAGGTATCACAGGGAGTAAGGTCATTGGACAGACACATTACTAATTACATTACATTACATTACATTGCATTTAGCTAACGCTTTTATCCAAAGCGACTTACAATAAGTGCGTTTGACCAACAAAATACAAACTTGAAGAAAACAGAATCATATAAGTACATCAGGTTTCATAGAGCAAAAACATTTCAAGTGCTACTCAACTGGCTTTAGGTAAGCCAGTCCTTTATTAGTATATAAGTGCTTTGTTAATAGTTCTATTGCTCGAAGTGGAGTCGAAAGAGATGAGTTTTCAGTTAATTAATTTAGGTTGCTTGGTTACTTTGGAGGTGCTGATCCTCATCCCAGCCGCTTCACACTCGAACCGATCCAGTGAGTGCTGAAGGTTGCAGACCGATGAAGCCATTAGAACCACATCATCTGCAAAAAGCAGTGATGCAATCCTTAGTCCACCGAACTGCAGACCCCCTCCTCCACGACTACGCCTCAAAATCCTATCCATTTATATTACAAACAGGATTGGTGACGAAGCAGCCCTGGCGGAGGCCAACCCTCACCGGAAATGGGTCCGACTTACGGCCGCGGACCCGCACACAGCTCTCGCTTTGGGAGTACAGAGATTGGATGGCCCTGAGTAGAGACCCCCTCACCCCATACTCCCGCAGCACCTCCCACAGTAACTCTCTGGGAACTCGGTCATACACCTTCTCCAAGTCTACAAAACACATTTAGACCGGAGAAGCGTACTCCCAGGCCCCCTCCAGGATCCTTGCAAGATTAAAAAGCTGGTCCGTCGTTCCACGACCAGGACGGAATCCGCATTGTTCCTCCTCAATCTGAGGTTCGACAATCGGCCTGACCCTCCTTTCGAGTACCTTAGAGTAAACTTTCCCTGGGAGGCTGAGTAGTGTGAGGCCTCTGTAATCGGCACACACCCTCTGATCCACCTTTTTGAAAAGGGGAACCACCACCCCGGTCTGCCACTCCTTCTGTACTGTTTCCGACTTCCACGCTACGTTGATGAGACGTGTCCACCATGACAGTCCCTCAACACCCAGAGCCTTCAGCATATCTGGACGGATCTCATCCACCCCCGGGGCTTTACCACTGTGGAGTTGTTTGACGACCTCAGTGACCTCCCCCCGGGAGATTGGTGTTGATCCCCCGTCATACTGATCCCCCGTCATTCAGGAGTTCCTCAAAGTGTTCCTTCCAATGCCCTAACACTCCATCAGTTGAGGTCAACAACGTCCCATCCTTACTGTACACAGCTTAGATGGTTCCCTGCTTCCCCCTCCTGAGGTGTCGGACAGTTTTCCAGAACAACTTTGGTGCCGCCCGAAAGTCCTTTTCTATGTCTTCTCCGAACTTCTCCCACACCAGCTGCTTTGCCTCGGCCACGGCTGAGGCTGCTGCCCTTCGGGCCTGTCGGTACCTTGCAACTGCCTCGGGTGTCCTCCGGGATAACAAATCACTGAAGGCCTCCTTCTTCAGTCGGACGGCTTCCCTGACCACCGGTATCCACCAGGAGGTTCGAGGGTTACCGCCCCTTGAGGCACCTCAGACCTTGAGACCACAGCTACCCGCTGCGGCTTCGGCAATAGAGGCTTTGAACATCGACCACTCTGGTTCAATGTCCCCAACCTCCACAGGAATGCCCGAAAAGCTCCTCCGGAGGTGTGAGTTGAAGGCCTCCTGAACTTGGGCCTCCTCCAGACGTTCCCAGTTCACCCGAACTACACGTTTGGGCTTACCAGGTCTGTCCAGAGGCTTCCCCTGCAACTCGACCCAACTCACCACCAGATGGTGATCAGTTGACAACTCCGCCCCTCTCTTTACCCGAGTGTCCAAAACATACGGTCCGATGATGCGATAACGAAATCGATCATGGATCTTCTGCCTAGGTGCTCTGGTACCACGTACACTTATGAGCATCCTTATGTTCGAACATGGTGTTTGTTATCGCCAATCCGTGAGTAGCACAGAAGTCCAGTAACAAACAACCACTCCGGTTCAGATCAGGGGGGCCGTTCCTCCCAATCACGCCCCTCCAAGTGTCTCCATCATAGCCCACATGTGCGTTGAAGTCTCCCAGCAAGGTTAAAGAGTCCCCTTCAGGAGCCCCATAAAGGACTCTTTCCAGGGTCTCCAAGAAGGCCGTATACTCTAAACTGCTGTTTGGTGCATAACCACACACAACAGTCAGAGTTTCCCCCCCCATAACCCAAAACCCGCAGGCGTAGGGAGGCGACCCTCTCGTCCACTGGGGTATACTCCAACAACGAGCACCCAACCGAGGGCTTGTGAGTATCCCCACACCCGCCCGGCGCCTCACACCTTGGGCAACTCCGGAGAAGAATAGAGTCCAACCCCTATCCAGAGGTAAGGTTCCAGAGCCAACGCTGTGCGTAGAGGTGAGCCCAACCAGATCCAACTGGTAACGCTCCACCTCCCGCACAAGCTCTGGCTCATTCCCCCCCAGAGAGGTGACGTTCCACGTCCCCAAAGCCAGCTTCTGTCGCCCGGGTCTGGTCCGTCGAGACCTCCTTCTGGGCCTGGCTCCAGAAGGGGACCCCGGGCTTTCTCCGGGCCGGGTATCCTCACTTCGTGTGTCGTCTCTCATGAGGTCTTTTGAACATACATATATATATATATCTATATATCTATATATAGATATATATATATATCTGTAAAGCATTTTTAGTATTTAGTATGAATTTCAAGTCTTGGTCTATGAATATATTGACTGACTGGCGGTTGTAGACCAATTTGACCGGGAGAGGCACATTTAGTGCTGGACCAGGGAGACAAAGACAGTGCTCAAGTTTTACACTTTTTAAGTTTACTATATTGTCATGGCGCCATCATTTTTGTTGATTTAATAATATAATTTGTGTCAATTACTTAGATACAATTTTAGTTTAGTTACTTACTTTACAATTAAACACATTTGTTTTTATTATTTAATTACATTCTTGTTATCTTAGGCCCTGGATACAGCACAGTATTGGCTGCAACACTATCACAAAATGCATTATCATTATTCTTTTGGAGGGGGGCCCCAGGGGGCTCCATCACAGTGCTACATTGACATACCCACCCATCGTGGTACAGTTTTCTGTGTGACATTAGGTTGAAATAGGCATGCAATGACTCTAAATCATAATGATCACGCCACCAAATGCAGATTACAACTAAAGTAATGAGCATGTTTTTCAAATGTAAGAAGTAGAAAGTAAAGGTGTTTGTGTTAAAAATGTAAGAAGTAAAAGTAAAAAGTTGTCATTAAGAAAAATAGTGGAGTAAAGTACTGATACCAGAAAAAATCTACTTAAGTATATTAACTAAGTATTTGTCCTTCACTACTTCCCACCTCTGGACAATAGTTTATTGAGCATATTACCATGAGGACCAGTGCATTAAGAGCTTTGGCAGACGAGTAAAAACAAACCACAAACAGCAGTAATGATTTCAAATGGTTTTAAGATGGCAGATAGTGGATGCGATGTGAGAGAATGAGCTGTTTATTTGAAATGTCTTCCTCCTGTAGCCCTCCCCTCTCCCCCCCTCCTCGGTGCAGGGTGCAGTGGAGGCAGCCATCGCCGCGGGTTACCGTCACATAGACACCGCCCACAGCTACAACAACGAGGTTCACATCGGAAAGGCCCTGCGCTCCAAGATTCAGCAGGGCATCATCAGGCGCCAGGACATGTTCATCGTCAGTAAGGTGGGGGCCAGGGAGGGCAGGGGCATGCAAAGCATGCTGTTCACACAACTGATGAGTTTTTGAATGGCAAAGAGCAAAAAGTACACCTGTCCCAGCATGCATGAAAGTGGACCCAAACTGAAGTTCGCACATTAGTCTAGTTGCCAGCGTAGAACCTGGAGATGTTTCGAACCCCAACGTTTTATGTTAAAAATATATAGTAGGCTACGGTCCCCGCACATAGAAACTGCCAGAGGCTAACTTGCATATGTTGGGCAATTTGCACAATTAGCATGTATTAGCATTGTAGCTTATGCAAACAATAGTTTAAAATGGCCTACCAGATATGGACAGTTTTGGAGTGGTTTTTGTGGTTATTGAGGATGCTGAGTCAATTTCTGACAATTTCATGATTCAAAATGGCAGTTTTAACAAGAGTGGCGATATTTGTACTCTCAGTGGGATGACTACCATAAGTAGTGTTGCAACCATTGGATATAGAGAGCACAAGATTAACATTATTATCTCTACAGTGGAAAAAATGTTTTCCAATTCAAATGATCCATTTGTCCCCTAAAACTTCAAAATCTACCCAAAATGTATCAATATCAGCCTTCCAAGAGTAAAAATATGATTTGAAATAATAAACATCCTAAAAAGGTTCTTTGAACATCAGATTAAAACGTTTCTTTAAAACATTATTAGAACCTGTAGGCAATGTTAGCCAAAGTTGTGAGAATTTCCCCCGCTAGCTGGGTAGGCTTTAATGGTATTTAATGCTAACTAAATGCTCATTGTGCAATTTGCCCGACATATGCAAGTTAGTATCCATCAGTTTCTATGTGCTGGGGACCCTACTAAACATTTCTAACATAAAACTTTGATACTTTCTCCAAAAAACTTTTGAGTTAATAAAACTTAAACATTTAAATAATGTTATGCATTAAATGTTTAGAATATATTTTCCGATGTTTTTTTATTCATTTGTGTTCTGTTATTCTCCTGTTCATTATCTCTTATGGTATTTAATCTACAGCTGTGGCTTACCCATCATGCCCCAGAGGACATCCCTGTGTGCCTGGATAAGTCCCTGAAAGACCTCCAGCTGGACTACCTGGACCTGTACCTCGTGCATTTTCCTGTTGGCCTAAAGGTTGAGCGTAACATTCAGAACTGTTTGTCACAATTAAAAATGTACAGCTCCTTATCCTGATGTATAGCGGAGGTCCTGAGCTGATGCTATGAAGGAAGGATTTGACCGGAGCTGGTCGGCATTTTTGGACTTTAGAGCCTTAAGATTCTGTTCCAACAAAGCTGCATTTCAAGATTCTTATTCATTAGGGGGCTGAAACCCTCCAAATGAAACTCAGGCAATAGCTCTAAGACACACATTTATTTGACTGAAAATAGGCTTAATTATGTTTTATATCGGTGATTATTACGAGCAAAGTGTTAATTATTAGCAGGTGTCACTATATGAACAACTATTTAAAATAATATATTCATATTTATTGCCAATATTTAAAATATATAAGAATGAATGCAGATTATGCAACATGTATGGCTCTATATGTGTTTCTAAGTGTGCTTAGTCTAGTTGAAGGAGGATGCAATTACAAATCGAAGAAGCACACATGCCATATATCTTTGCCAAGAAGCATCTCTTATTACCTTTACATTTCTTTTTTAGAAAATGGGTGATGAGCTTTTCCCGAAGAAGGATGGAAAGATGTTGACCTCTGACATCGACTATGTGGATGTGTGGAGGGTAACAACACTCTTTCTGTTACACTTACACCGCCCCCCCCCCCCAACAACATCCATATGCCGCTCCACACTCATCCTCACCTCACTGTCCGTTACAGAATCATTTACCATTGATATGACAATGAAAGATAAACAAGTTTTCTCCCTGGAGGTTCATCTACACTCCTGTTAGTGTGAAACTGTAACATATCTTTATATTTGTTTCTGATAAATGGCAGGGTATTTAGAGCTCCTCATTCCCTGCTGTGTGTTGTGTTGCAGGGCATGGAGGCCCTGCAAGCCTCAGGGAAGGTGAGGAGCATCGGGGTGTCTAACTTCAGCATCCTGCAGCTGCAGAGACTCCTGGCTCTGTGCAGGGCCCCCCCTGCTGTCAACCAGGTAATAATAATAATAATAATGGGTTTAATTTATAACGCACTTCATATTTGAGTTCAAATCCCAAAGTGCTACAAGCAGTGAGCATGGAACAATATAAAACAGTACACAACACGGTAGAATTTGATAAAAAGCAGTAAAAACAAACAATAACAAAATAAAAGGGTAGTAATAAATAAGATAAAAGATCTAGGGAAAGGCTCTTTTGAAGAGATGGGTTTTGAGGCCTTTTTAAAAGCCTCCACGGTCTGTGGTGCTCTTATGTGCTCGGGGAGAGCATTCCACAGTCTGGGAGCAGCAGAGCAGAAAGCCCAGTCTCCTATAGTATGGAGCTTGGTCCTGGGGGGTTTGAGGAGGTTGGTTTTGCTGGAGCGGGAGGTCTGCAAGAAAGTATATGTGGTGAGGAGTTCCTTGAGGGGGGGCAGTTCCATGGATACACTGGTGGGTGAGGAAGGAGACCTTGTATTCAATCAAAGTTCTACGGGGAGCCAGTGTAGTGTTTTAAGGATGGGGGTGATATGATCTTATTTGCGCACCCTCATCAGGATCCTAGCAGCGCTGTTCTGAATGTACTGGAGCTTCTGGATGCTTTTGTTAGGGATCCCGATGAGGAGTGCATTGCTGTAGTCCAGCCTTGAGGAGACAAAGGCGTGGACTAGCTTTTCGGCGTGAGTGTGGGGCGGAGTTTGGCGATATTCCTGATGAGATAGAAGGAGTTCTTGCACAGCTGTTTAATATGGGCCTCAAAGGTCAGATGAGCGTCCATTTTCACACCCAGGTTGGTGACTGTTGAGGAGAGGGTAATGTCCTGGCCGGAGAAGGTGATGGTGGTGAAGGTGGATGACCGAACCTGGTGTGGGGTGCCAACTATAATGGCTTCGGTCTTGGAGCTGTTCAGTTTCAGGAAGTTTTGCTTCATCCACGCCTGTATCTCCTCCAGGCAGGCAGTGAGTGTGGGTGAAGGCAGGGCTGCAGAGGAGGTGAAGGCAGGGCTGCAGAGGAAGTAGGGTTGATCCTGAGGTACAGTTGGGTGTCATCAGCGTAACAAAGGAATGATACTCCATGTCGGCTGATGATAGAGCCATGTAGAGTGTGAATAGGGTGGGCCGAGAACTGATCCTTGAAGGACACCACAGGTGACATCATGGGTACCCAACTCTGCCTCACCCAAGGAGACGTACTCTGTTCTCCCGGTGAGGTAAGATCTGAACCAGTCAAGGGGAGAGTCAGAGAGTCCGATGGTGGAGTGGAAACGGTGCAGGAGGATGCCGTGATCGATTGTGTCGAAAGCTGCAGTGAGATCGAGGACGATGAGGAGAGAGGGAGAGCCAGCATAAGCCGTCATCAGCAGGTCGTTGGTGACCCTGACCAGGGCAGTTTCTGTGCTGTGGCCAGAGCGGAAACCAGACTGGAACTTCTCGAATATGTT
This sequence comes from Harpagifer antarcticus, assembly GCA_902827135.1. Taxonomy (NCBI): domain Eukaryota; kingdom Metazoa; phylum Chordata; class Actinopteri; order Perciformes; family Harpagiferidae; genus Harpagifer; species Harpagifer antarcticus. Next base: position 2,543,299 of record CADEHL010000132.1, read on the forward strand.
GTTTGAGTTTAGATGGTCCTGGAGCTGTGCTGCAACTAGTTTTTCCAGCACCTTTGATAGAAATGGGAGGTTGGAAATTGGTCTGTAGTTGGCCAGGACTCCCGGGTCAAGGGAGAGTTTTTTGAGACTAGGTTTGATGACAGCGGTTTTGAGGGTAGAGGGGACATGGCCAGCCTGGAGAGAGAGGTTTACGATCTTAGTGATCATGGGGCTCATGGTACTGATGTAGGATTTCACCAGAGCTGACGGAAGGGGGTCCAGGACACATCATCATCTTCACCACGATCATTTATGTTTATGTTCGCTGAATTGGCATGAAATCACTGACACATATGAATATACTGTATTCAACTTCATTAAAACGTTATTAACATGCCTAAACTCAGTAATTCACTAAAAATATTTATATTTTAATGGAGCCTCGTCGGCAGATCAGGATCCTGACGCGTAGCGGAGGGATCTAGATCAGCTGAAGGGTGTTATTTTCCCCATAAGGAACAAGTCGCTGCAAATTATCCCGCTTATTACATGGCCACATTCTCAACAAAGTAACTGTAAGGGAAACTTCTGTGTAGCAATGCAGTGGGAGTCACCGACTCAGGAAAGAGACACAGGGAGAGCAGGAGCTTTGATGTCAAACACTGATGGTTTATTTGGAGCTTCGGCCGGAGAATTCACATCACAAGTCACAGCAGCCATGATCTGACTGCACGGTAGAGTTGCCACGTCAATTCTGAAGAACTCTATCCCAGACCCATGTATTTAGCTAGTTCAGAGAGCATCATCAACATGCTGCATAACAAGATAAAATCATAACACCTCTATCAGCTGACGCCAACAGGCAGGAACATAGAATCATAACACCTCTATCAGCTGACGCCAACAGTCAGGAACAGGAAGACAGAACACTGAGAGTACAGCAGCCAAGGTTACGAGGTGCGTGTGCTCAGTCAGGACAGTTTGAACTGATAAACTGGGTCAAAGTTATGGGCCTTGAAAAATATTCCCCAACAGTTTCTATCTTTTTATCAATTTTGATAATCTAAAAACCTTAGTCTAATAATATTTTGTTCAATACTTAAATCAATGGGAATCTTCAGATTTGAGTGTGGACTTACACAACATCAATTACATCAATAACAATCACATTAAGAACAACATAATAAGATTGAAACATTCAATCACAATGATTGATACAGCCAATCATCATAGGAAAAATCATCTCTCATCAGTGTTTGATCATCTTTCGTCAAAAGCACAATAATGAACACACATAAAACACAGATGCATAATATCAAACATATTTGTTTTGGGCCAAAACTGAAATTAATCCAGTACTTGAAACATCATTGTAGGTCTTTCTGTGCATGGATAATACATTAAAGAGTAGTGTTGTTAAGCCTGATTGCTGGACGATTAAGGATATTAACATTATCTGTGATAATAGTAGAAATATCTTATTATTCAATACTTTATAATCTGAAGATATTAATTAATTAATTTTGTTTAGTGCGAAAGTGTAATCTGATCCGGCAAAAATATATTAATCACCACTATTCAACACATGTCTGGTCATTGGAAATATAAAGACAATCATTAATTGTACATCTGTAAACATCCAAGGTATCAAATCAATTCAAAGTTCATCTTTGTATGAGAGCTGGAAGAACATGTCCTTCAGTCTTTCTGACTCGTTCTCCTCCTCTCTTTATGACAAAGAGTGTCTGGTGTGTGTAAAGGCATCCTGATACTGTAGATTACATTACATTACATTGCATTTAGCTGACGCTTTTGTCCAAAGCGACTTACAATAAGTACATACGACCAGGAAGACACAGCCCTGAAGAAAACAGAATCATATAAGTACATCAGGTATCATAGAGCCAAACATTTCAAGTGCTACTCAGCTGGCTATAGATAAGCCAGTCCTATATTAGTATATAAGTGCTTTGTTAGTAATTCTATCGCTCGAAGTGGAGTCGAAAGAGATGAGTTTTCAGTCTGCGCCGGAAGATGTGCAGGCTTTCTGCCGTCCTGATGTCAATGGGAACTCATTCCACCATCTTGGAGCCAGGATAGCAAACCCACGTGTTTTTGCTGATGGGAACTTGGGTCCCCCTCGCAGTGAGGTTGCAGCGAGTCTTTTGGCTGATGCAGAGCGGAGTGCACGCGCTGTGGTGTACAGTTTAACCATGTCCTGGATGTAGGAAGGGCCAGATCCATTCGCAGCATGGTATGCAAGTACTAGTGTCTTGAAGTGGATTCTAGCAGTTACCGGGAGCCAGTGAAGGGAGCGGAGGAGCGGAGTGGTGTGGGAACATTTTGGAAGGTTGAAGACCAGACGAGCCGCTGCATTCTGGATGAGCTGCAGAGGTCGGATGGCACATGCAGGTAGACCAGCCAGGAGGGAGTTGCAATAGTCTAGGCGTGAGGTGACGAGAGCCTGGACCAGAACCTGGGTGGCTTTCTGGGTCAGCTGGGGACGAATCTAGATTAGCACTGAGGTGCTGATTGGTTCAAACTCTTCAGTGAGCACTGTAGTTGATCCCCCCAGTGAAATGGAGGCTCATCTGCCTGCATTCCTTCTGCTATTTGCTTGAGAGCAGTGCAACTGCGTATTCCAAGTGGCGCATCCAGGTCTGCCCCCTGTGATGGGAGAGGTTAGGAAGACATCTGCTCCTCCAAGAAACATGGAACCTTGTATGAAGCCTCTGAAGCCCTCACTCTTCCTGCAGGGTTGTCTGCCTGAGCCCACAGAGCAGAATGGTGAAGAAGCATCCCATCTCCTCAGATAGTTGAAGATTAGAATCCTCTCATCTCGAACGACCTCGTGCCTCCTAGCCCGTGGCTGGGGGTGCCCTCTGCAGCCGGAGAGTGTGATCCTCTCTCTCTGACCCTTGGCCTTCAGAGCTGTCCTAGTTATTGTGTTAACACCTGATAGGGATGTTTTCCTGAGTGCAGACAACTCAAAGTAATGGATTAGCACATTATCATTTAATTACAAAAATAGGATAGGCCCCTCAGAATTATTTGGGAGCCTTCCTGACACATGCACATGCATAAATGTAAGGTTTGTGTTAGTCATTTAACATACAAGAATCATATACTCATCAGTCCAAAGCAGAGAAATGTTATTGTAATTTAAAGGTGAGCTAGTCCCTGGATATAACCACTTCTCAATGATTCTAAATGTTATATTAATTCACCATTTGATAAAATATTAGTTTATCAGAAATATATATTTTTCCTCTTCCATAAAACAGGTTTGAGTAATAAATGTTGCAATATAAAATCAATTACTCAATATAATTGACTCTTCCCTCCCTTTTCTTACATATGTCACATATGAAATAATAACTTAGGAGTCTATTTAAGCATGGTGTAGTTTATAATCTATTACTCGAGAAGACTCAGTATCACCTGTGTGCAGCTTGCAAAAAAAAACAATTGTGAGAAACATATATTATGCAGGAAATGTATACCTTTGTTGAAAAACAAAGCATATCTGATTTGGGAGGAAAAGCTTCATCCCCCTTAACATCTGAGTTATTACTGATAGCATGAATATAATTGGGTGTCTGAGGGTGTCACTACTGAGAAACATCAAACAAATTCAAAACCTTACATTTAAAAACAGGTTTGCATTCCTCCACTTAAAGTGACGTTATCATTGGAAACAATAAAATCTAATTGTTTTGATGTAGAATCTATCAATTGAATCATTAGAGCAGAACAGAATGGTCGTATTGTAGCCTAAGTACCGTGCAGCCTCTAGTTTTACTAGGTGGAAACATCGTCCATATAATGTGAATACATATAGAACTAAGAGGCCCCTGACATTAGGCCTATTTTAAAAATAGTGCCAACTTACAGGCATCCTCTGCATAGCAGTATGAATAGCCTTAAAAAAACAACCCACTCTGCGGTAACAAGAGTCATGTATCTGAACCAAATGCCCTAAGTGAAGCCGTTAGTCTCATCTGACTGACCCAAGGCTTGGTGGTGGTGTGACAGGGAGGCTTCCAGGTGTTCAAACCAGATGTCATGCTTTCAGTTCATGGCTCGGTGGGGGGAGCAGACCCACGTGAGACAGTATCAACGGCTGTAATGTTCAGTTTGAGGAGTGTCATTCTCTCTGGGAGCAGGAAATGGTGTCCATTCTCGGACCAGACCATTAATGTCATTTCATGTAGAGCAGCCATAGCATCTCTGTGACTGCACTCAGCCGGACTGTAGCAGGGCAGAACTGGGTGACTCTTAGTGAAACCGTCCAAGGCCATAGGCAAAATGGAACCACGTACCAACAAAAGGGACACAAGGTCATCAATGTCTCTCTTTACCATTAGCCTAATTGCACAACAAATTAGTGAAAAAAGAAATGTGGAACACTAATCCATCATCATGTGAAATGTTGAGTTAATCTAAATAATTACCTATGGGTTGAAGTCAAATTAACATTAACATTAGAACTAAAGTCAGTCAAAATTGGACTTGCATGGATCAGAATCTAAGCAATACACAATTTTCCCAGCTCTGTAATGAAAAGGATAACAAGATTAGGTACATTACAGGAGTGTTAAAACACCCAAACATGCACACGTATCTTATTCTAGTAGAGATTAGAGCAGGGGTTCTCAACCTTTTTTCCCAAGAGCCCCCCCCAAATGACTCCTGTTGGAAGTTGCGCCCCCCCCCCCCCCCCCCACCACACCACACCACACACACACAAGGGGGTGGGGCGCAACAGTGGTAATTAAAGTTTAAAAGTCTCAAAGATGCTACAACTACTGTCACAAACTGGATGAATGTGAAGTATTTTGTTAAAGGAGGATGAAAGCGTAATTAAGGAGCACTATTGGAGTGACTTTGATGGTTATTGGACTCAGGATAATTAATTTGGATGCCGCTGTATGAAGAAATGAAAGGATGGCGCAAGTGGAAACAATTCACAAAGGGATTAAACTGTTTAAAACACGTGCTCAAAGTAAGCCGGATTTTGCCGATGTGTTTATGTGGATTCAAAAGTCGTAAATATCTACAAAATGGAGGAGACCGATCTGATCGGAGCAACTGTGACTATAATCCAACTGAAACCGGCATGGACAATGACTATGTTTTAAAAATGCGTTTATCCAGACAAGCTCGGTTTGGAAACTTTACTAGCAGAAGAAACATTTCTATAGAAAGAATTATACATTTCTGTCTTTTTATGCCTTTATTAGCTACTAACTTGAATTTTTATTAAAATGAAATAATCAATTATTTTTATATTTGATTGTAATGTAGAGACAAGGCTTTTAGTGATAATCATGTATTGCCTTACAATTATAAAAAAAAAAAAAAGTCTAAATATGATATTTGGCCTCAAATCATCTGAGGCCTGGCGCCCCCCCTGCGATCTTTGCCCCCCCCCCCCCCCCCCAAGGGGGTCGCGGCCCCCAGGTTGGGAACCACTGGATTAGAGGACAGGTCTAATGTTGTGAACAAAATTATCAAGTCAAAGTTTTAGCTATTCTATCTTAGGTACCACATTTAATTTAATAATTAATCTTGAATTACTAATAACTATAAAGAAGGCAACAATTTACAATGTGGATAAGGTGAATACTTATCCAAGTGTGTGTGTGTGTGTGTGTGTGTGTGTGTGTGTGTGTGTGTGTGTGTGTGTGTGTGTGTGTGTGGGTGTGTGTGTGAACAGCTTGTCTGCCCAAGGTTTAAAACATTTGGGACAGCAGTGAGAATGTTATGAGAACCAATATGTTGGTATATGGTATTTAAAATTGGGCTCGAGTAGAACCCCTGGATTTGGCTTGCAACACAAAGTGATACTGATCTCTGAAGGACTTGGAAGTGTCATGATTCAAAGTGTGGGCCTGTGAAAGACAGGCCCTTGGAAAACAACATCTATTTTTTAACTGTATTTACTTATTTTAAAGAGATTGCAACATTATACTTTTTAAAGAATTGCTCAATTAATTTAACACATTTATTATGCACAAATAAAAACTTCAACAAATATATTGATCCTGGCTTAAGCAGCGACCTTTACTCTGTTGTTCATAAGCTCGGTTTCAGAAAACTTGTCAGTAGTTTAACAACTATTTTAATTTTAGTAATGTCTATGGAGACCAATTGGTTGATACGAGAAATAATTTGAAACAGTTTAATAAAGAATGTTAAACTATTTTTAAAACTGTAATTGAACTTCAACTTATATCAATTATCTGATTCCAGTGGCCAGTTGGAATAGACAATCAACAAAGATTCCATTTTGCAGCAACAGCGCAAAAGGTTTCAATAATAATTAGTATTATGTCTGTATGGGCATAGATATGTCTCAAAATTATTTGTGTGTAAATATGTGATTTGGAAATGTAAAACACCTTCCACAAATGCATTTAAAAGATTTGCAAACTCACAAATAAATGTGCAAGTGTACAACGGATCTGCAAATACGCTAAATATTTTCACAAATACAAAAAAGATCTGTGATTATCTCTTTAACATTGACAACTTTCGATCAGGCATTTGTGAATCCATTTTGTATTTGTCGACAAAAAATGCGCTTGCGGATCTCAAATCTCTGCTCGTGGATCTCACATTTCTGCTTGTGGTTCGTCTTTTTACACACATGGAATTTTGAGACATATTTGCCACCGGTTTCGGCTAAAATCTACTCGTGTCACTCGGTGATTTTCGGAAACCACATGATGGCCTGCTGATGACGACATTTCCGCATGATTTCAAAGTAAGAGCATGATGGTTTGTTTAATGCTCTGTTTTTTTATTATAATGAACAGCGGAACGTTAGATGCATTCTTTATCATCATCATCATCATCATCATCATCATCATCATCATGTTATAGTGATACAGTTAGTTTGATAAGTGGGCTTTTTCCATCATTGTTCATTCTTTTATTTTTTTATTGTTAATGTCACTGGCAGTTAAATGTCACATAAAAATGCTTATAATACATTGACATGTTGATAACACATAACCAGTCTCAAGACTAGTTATGCATTAGTGAGTGTGATGGTGTTCATGAGGTGTTGCTTCGAGACACGTGTCGCTCCGCGATGCGTCGCTCTAGAATGGATGAATACAATTATTACAGTATACCCACTACAAAAAAGTAGACTACACCACTGCTTCATAGTAAGGCTACATTAAATGTTATAATATTCATTGTGTCCTTTCTACTATATATGCATATATTCCTGTCTATTGCTTTAATTTGTATTTAATGTTATTGTGTTTATACTTGTTTCCACACATTTCACAATTTGGGATGAATTAAGTATCTATATATGATATCCATCTATCTATCTGTCCGTCTATCTATCTGGCTGTCTATCGATCTGTCTATCTGCATTTAAATGACTGTTTCGATGTGTTCCAGTCAGGCTTTCGTCCAAACCACAGTACTGAGACTGCTCTTGTAAAGGTCTTTAATGACATCCACTTAAACACAGACAGTGGCAGAACTTCAGTGTTAGTATTATTAGATCTCAGTGCTGCGTTTGACACTGTTGACCACAGCATATTACTAGACCGACTGGAACACTGGGTGGGACTTTCGGAAACCGTCCTAAATTGGTTTGAATCCTACTTAAAGGACAGAAACAACTTTGTTTCTATTGGTAAATACACATCTGAGTTGACAAATATGACATGTGGGGTTCCTCAAGGCTCCATCTTGGGGCCTCTTGTCTTTAACATCTACATGCTACCACTGGCTCAGATAATGAAAAACAACAAAATAAGTTACCATAGCTATGCAGATGACACACACATTTACGTAACAGTTGCAACAGGAGACTATGCTCCAATTCAAACACTGAGTAAGTGCATTGAACAAATCAATGACTGGATGTGTCAGAACTTTCTCCAATTAAACAAAGATAAAACTGAGGTAATGGTTTTTGGAGCCAAGGCAGAACGTATAAAAGTTAGCGCTGAGCTTCAGTCTGCAATGTTCAAAACAACAGATAAAGCCAGAAATCTAGGTGTAGTCATGGATTCTGACCTGAGTTTCAACAGCCACATTAAAACAGTTACTAAATCAGCCTACTATCACCTAAAGAACATATCTCGGATTAAAAGACTAATGTCGCAGCAGGATTTGGAAAAACTTGTCCATGCTTTTATCTTCAGTAGACTCGACTAATGCAATGGTGTCTTCACAGGTCTCACTAAAAAATCTATTCGGAAGCTGCAGCTGATTCAGAACGCTGCTGCTCGAGTCCTCACTAACACTAAGAAAGTGGATCACATCACTCCTGTTCTGAAGTCTTTACACTGGCTTCCTGTGTGTCAAAGAATAGATTTCAAAATACTGCTGCTGGTTTATAAAGCTTTGAATGGTTTAGGCCCAAAATACATTTCTGATCTACTACTAAATTATGAACCATCCAGATCTCTCAGGTCTTCAGGGACTGGTCAGCTTTCTGTCCCCAGAGTCAGAACTAAACATAGTAAAGCAGCGTTCAGTTATTATGCTCCATCTGGAACAAACTCCCAGAAACCTGCAGGTCCGCTGCAACTCTGACTACTTTTAAATCCAGGCTGAAGACTTTTCTTTTTGTCGCTGCTTTTAATTGAACTATTCATATCTTAGACTGCACTGTAACTTTTATCCATGTATTTTTTCTTTTAATGTTTATCCATGTATTTCTTCTTTTAATGTTTATTTTATTAGCTTTTCTTTTTAATGACTGATTTTAAATGCCATTTTCTTAATGTCTTTCATTTGTTGTAAAGCACTTTGAATTGCCTTGTGTTGAAAGTGCTCTATAAATAAACTTGCCTTGCCTTGCCTTGCCTATCTACTTATCCATCTATCTACCTGTCTATCTGTCTGTCTGTGTCACGATTATCATGTCATGTCACAGTTCTATGTCTAGGTTTGGGTGTTTTTGCTGTTCTCTCTGTCATGTTTTCCTCCTGGGTTATTGTCTGGTCCTTTTCCCTGTGTTTTTCCTCCTGTCGTTAGTTTCCCTGGTGTGTCTCGTTATCTGATTGTGTTCACCTGTGGCCCTTGTGTTTCTCCTCCCCTGCCCGGCTGTTTCTCGTCTTGTGATTATCCCTCCCTGTATTTAGTCTTGTCTCGTCCTGTGTTCAGGGTTGGTGCTTCTTTTGTTTGTGACGGAGTTCACCGTGGAGTGTTTTGTTTGTCCATGTATATGTTAAGATAAGAGCCCTTGAAATAAAGGTATTATCAGTGTTATCTGCGTTTGGGTCCTACCTGCTTCACTCTGCGTATCAGAAAGCACCAACCAAATATGGACCCAGCAGATGATCCTTTTGAAAGGGAGCTGCTTTCATTCACCTACTTGCTGGCTTGCAGCTATGGTGAATGGAGGGGAGCGTCCGGGGTTCAGCAGCGAGAGGCAGCTCTGGCAGAGGCTCGCCAGATGGCTAAGGAGAAGCCAGGCTTGGTGAAATTCTTACCTGGCTGGATTTTGGATTTCCTCTCGGTGTGTTATCCCCTGCCTGCTAGCCCCAGGCATGCTAACTCCATGTCTCCCAATTCCCAACCTGGCACCATACGCCTTGGTGGGTTCCGCCTGAAGTCAACCCGTGCTTCTGCCCCAGTTCCTGCTCCTGTCCAGGAGTTGTATTACGGAACTCGTCTGGCTTATGGAGGTCCACGGAGTATTCAGGCGGCTGCTAAGAGGAGTCGTCGCAAGGCCAGGTTAGCCCGAGCCCCAGCAGCCATGGTTCCGGCTACAGAACCGGCCCACACAGCGATGGTTCCGGCCCCAGTTCTGGCCCCAGCAGCCATGATTCCAGCCCCAGTACAGGCCCCAGCAGCCATGGCTTCATGCTCCAGTACCGGCCCACGCAGCTTTAATTCCATACTCCATTACCTGTCTTACACAGCCAGGGTCCAGGCTTCCGCTCCGCGCCCAACAGCCAGGGTTCCAGCCCCAGTTCTGGCCCCAGCAGCCATGGTTCCGGCCCCAGTTCCAGCCATAGTTCCGGCTCAAGTACCAGCCCCATCAGTCATGGCCCCGACTCCAGCTCCTCGTTACCGGCCGACTCCAGCACCTCGTCTGCTGCTGGCTCTCCAGCCGACGCCAGCACCCCGTGTCCTGTCGGCGTACCGGCCGACTCCAGCACCTCGTCTCTTGTTGGCTCCCCAGCCAACACCAGCTCCCCGTGTCCTGTCGGCGTACCGGCCGACTCCAGCACCTCGTCTCTTGTTGGCTCCCCAGCCAACACCAGCTCCCCGTGTCCTGTCGGCGTACCGGCCGACTCCAGCACCTCGTCTGCTGCTGGCTCTCCAGCCGACGCCAGCTCCTCGAGTCCTGTCAGCATACCGGCCGACTCCAGCACCCCGTGTTCTGTTGGCGAACCAACTCTCTCAAGTCTCCCCTCCAGACACTTCTCAAGTCCCCTCTCAAGTTCCTACCGGAGTCCCCTCTCGAATTCCCTCTCTAGTCCCCTCTCGAATTCCCTCTCTAGTCCCCTCTCGAATTCCCTCTCTAGTCTCCTCTCGAGTTCCCTCTCGGGTCCCCTCTCGAGTCTTTTCTCGAGTCCCCTCTCAAGTCACCTCTCAAGTTCCTACCCGAGTCCCCTCTCAAGTTTCCCCTCAGGTCTCCTCTCGAGTTCCCTCTCAAGTCCCCTCTCAGGTCCCCTCTCGAGTTCCCTCTCCAGTCTCCTCTCGAGTTCCCTCTCGGGTCCCCTCTCGAGTCTTTTCTCGAGTCCCCTCTCAAGTCACCTCTCAAGTTCCTACCCGAGTCCCCTCTCAAGTTTCCCCTCAGGTCTCCTCTCGAGTTCCCTCTCAAGTCCCCTCTCAGGTCCCCTCTCGAATTCCCTATCTAGTCTCCTCTCGAGTTCCCTCTCCAGTCTCCTCTCGAGTTCCCTCTCGGGTCCCCTCTCGAGTCCCCTCTCGAGTCTTTTCTCGAGTCCCCTCTCAAGTCACCTCTCAAGTTCCTACCCGAGTCCCCTCTCAAGTTTCCCCTCAGGTCTCCTCTCGAGTTCCCTCTCAAGTCCCCTCTCAGGTCCCCTCTCGAGTTACCTCTCGAGTCTCCTCTCGAGTTCCCTCTCAAGTCCCCTCTCAGGTCCCCTCTCGAGTTACCTCTCGAGTCACCTCTCGAGTTCCTTCTCGAGTCCCCTCTCCAGTCACCTCTCGAGTCCCCTCTCGAGTCACCTCTCAAGTCAACTCTCCAGTTTCTTCTCAAGTCCCCTCTCGAGTCACCTCTCAAGTTTCCCCTCAGGTCTCCTCTCGAGTCCCCTCTCAAGTTTCCCCTCAGGTCTCCTCTCGAGTTCCCTCTCAAGTCCCTTCTCAGGTCCCCTCTCGAGTTCCCTCTCAAGTCCCCTCTCAGGTCCCCTCTCGAGTCACCTCTCAAGTCAACTCTCCAGTTTCTTCTCAAGTCCCCTCTCGAGTCACCTCTCAAGTTTCCCCTCAGGTCTCCTCTCGAGTTCCCTCTCAAGTCCCTTCTCAGGTCCCCTCTCGAGTTACCTCTCGAGTCACCTCTCGAGTTCCTTCTCGAGTCACCTCTCAAGTCAACTCTCCAGTGTCCTCTCGAGTCACCTCTCAAGTCAACTCTCCAGTGTCCTCTCGAGTCACCTCTCAAGTCAACTCTCCAGTTTCCTCTCGAGTTCCCTCTCAAGCCCTCTCTCGAGTCCCCACTCAAGCCCCTACTCATGTGCCGTTGGAGGTCCCGCAGACTAGTCTTCTGCCGGGGGTCCTGCCAACCCCATGTCCTGTACCGTTGGAGGTTCCGCTGGGGGTCCTGCCAACCCCATGTCCTGTCTCGTTGGAGGCCCCGCCGACTACTCTCCTGCCGGGGGTCCTGCCAACCCTTTGTCCTGTTTCGTTGGAGGCCCCGCCGACTACTCTCCTGCCGGGGGTCCTGCCAACCCTTTGTCCTGTCTCGTTGGAGGCCCCGCCGACTACTCTCCTGCCGGGGGTCCTGCCAACCCCATGTCCTGTCCCGTTGGAGGTCCCGCCGTCTACTCTCCTGCCGGGGGTCCTGCCAACCCTGTGTCCTGTGCCGTTGGAGGTTCCGCTGGGGGTCCTGCCAACCCCATGTCCTGTCCCGTTGGAGGTCCCGCCGTCTACTCTCCTGCCGGGGGTCCTGCCAACCCTTTGTCCTGTCTCGTTGGAGGCCCCGCCGACTACTCTCCTGCCGGGGGTCCTGCCAACCCCATGTCCTGTCCCGTTGGAGGTCCCGCCGTCTACTCTCCTGCCGGGGGTCCTGCCAACCCCATGTCCTGTCTCGTTGGAGGCCCCGCCGACTACTTGAACCAATAAACTAACACAAACTAACTGTATCACTATAACATGATGATGATGATGATGATGGTGATAAAGAATGCATATAACGTTCCGCTGTTCATTATAAAAAAAAAAACAGAGCATTAAACAAACCATCATGCTCTGACTTTGAAATCATGCGGAAATGTCGTCATCAGCAGGCCATCACGTGGTTTCCCGAAAATCACCTGAGTGACACGAGTGGATTTTAGCCGAGACCGGCGGAAAATATGTCTCAAAATTCTGTGTGTAAAAAGACGATTCACAAGCAGAAATGTGAGATCCACGAGCAGAGATTTGAGATCCGCAAGCGCATTTTTGGTCGGCAAATACAAAATGGATTCACAAATGCCTGATCGAAAGTTGTCAATTTTAAAGAGATAATCACAGATCTTTTTTTGTATTTGTGAAAATATTTAGCGTATTTGCAGATCCGTCTTACACTTGCACATTTATTTGTGAGTCTGAGAATCTTTTAAATGCATTTGTGGAAGGTGTTTTACAAATCACATATTTACACACAAATTATTTTTATGTTCACACAAATAATTATGAGACATATCTATGCCCATATGTCTGAGTCTAGTTATATTTCACACAGGCTCCGCCCTCTACTGGACTCTATGGGTACTACTCTCTATCATGCTGTGCGTGCTTTCACTTACTGAGTTTACGTAAACGTAGCCGGCCAATCGGGGCGAGCCTACCTGAATGCTTGCGCAGGCCCACAGTATATAAAGGCGGCTACACCCGCCGCCCACTATCCTTTTTCTCTTCAGACGAGCTGACAACCGAAGAGTTAAACGAACGAAGATTAGAAGATTAGCAGGAAAAAAAAAAACGATTGCATTTATCCCAGAGTAAGAGTCTCCACTTTTCACCATAATGTCCGTTTCAAAGAGACGGCATTTGGACAGAGCCGCGGCCCCAAGGGAGCGTGCCGCGGTGCGTTCAAGGACCTCAGTAGAAAATCGGCCCTTTTCTGTGTCAGCCCCCATGCCAAAACTCCCTTCTTATGGAAAGGTTTGGCAGCGGAGTAGGCCACCAGAGAATACTACAGCTTCTTAGCTTTGGCTCCACAGCTGCTGGCGTGTCCCCTGAACACAGTTTTGTGGGGAATGGAAGCCCCACAAAAGCTGTGTACTGACAGAGTAGAGGGGCAGGACACTGAGACTGGGTTACTCACTCAAGCTTTGCAGCATCCCTCCTCCATTCAGGGGCAAAGGAGAGTCAAATCTATCATCACTGTTGTCTTCATTATAACAAGGGGAGGATAACAGGGAAGATGTAGGATAAATGTGTATTGAAACGTGCGTATTATACACCCACAGAAACACAGAAACGCAGAAACACACAGAAACGCAGAAAAACAGACACACAGAAAACACTAGTATGTTTTTTGTGTTTTCAGTGTTTTCTGTGTGTCTGTACACACAAAGCACAAATCATTTAAAACAAACCCTGAATCAAATCTAGAGAGGACCATTAAGAGTCACCCCATTCACTTTGAATGGGGTGACGTCACGATTCGCCGAACTGCATTGTGGGAGCAAAGTGTAGCTTCTCTCGCGGTGCTCGCTTCAAAAGTAGAGCAATGTTCTACTTTTGACGCCTCTATCGAGGCGCCAGCCAATCGAATCATATGCCAGTACAAGCTCTAGCCAATCAAACCGCGTGCTTGTGTGTCTGGGGCGGGAGATTCATGTGATTGGTTGTTGGTTGAGTTTAAAGCACAGAGTTTTCTACTACGATACAGATAGTATAATCTAGGTGACAAGACAGGGGCAGTCTCCAGTACTTTCATGGTAGTGGTCAGCTTTTTTAAATACAAAAGTGTATCTTTCAGTAACCTTTTGAGAGAATTAAGCATAAATCTGTCAAATGTTCAAACAGCCTTGTTTCACTGAAATAGCCTCAAAATCACAAACTGCCATTAAGAGTCAGATGCTTTACGAAATCTAATAAAACAGAGTACTTTCATGGTAGTGGTCTGCTTTTAAAAAGAAAAGTGTATCTTTCGGTAACATTTCGAGAGAATTAAGCATAAATCTGTCAAATGTTCAAAACTGCCTTGTTTCACTGAAATAACCTCAAAATGACAAACTGCCATTAAGAGTCAGATGCTTAACGAAACCTCCTGACACAGAGTACTTTCATGGTAGTGGTCAGCTACAAGGTTGGGATGCGTGTGAAAGGGGTTACACAAAAAACCCATCCCAACCTTTTTAGATTTTTGGTCTGGTAAGCATAACTTTTAGGGATCCCCCAGATAAACCTCCATGGACAGTGGAGTCTCCCCCCTGTCTTGTCACATATATTATACTATCTGTGTCGTAGTAGAAAACTCTGTGCTGTAATTTCTCCAATTCACTGTACAGTTTCAGCCAGTTTGTGATTTTGACGCTATTTCAGTGAAAAACAAGGCTGTTTTGAACATTTGACAGATTTATGCTTAATTCTCTCAAAAAGTTACCGAAAGATACACTTTTCTTTTTAAAAAGCTGGCCACTACCATGAAAGTACTCTGTTTTATTAGATTTCGTAAAGCATCTGACTCTTAATGGCAGTTGGTGATTTTGAGGCTATTTCAGTAAAACAAGGCTAACAAGGCACTTATATACTAATAAAGGACTGGCTTATCTATAGCCAGTTGAGTAGCACTTGAAATGTTTGGCTCTATGATACCTGATGTACTTATATGATTCTGTTTTCTTCAGGGTTGTGTCTTCCTGGTCGAATGTAATTATTGTAAGTCGCTTTGGATAAAAGCGTCAGCTAAATGCAATGTAATGTAATGTTTTGAACATTTGACAGATGTATGCTTAATTCTCTCAAAAGGTTACTGAAAGATACACTTTTGTATTTAAAAAAGCTGACCACTACCATGAAGTACTCTGTTTGAGTAGATTTCGTTAGGATTCTGACTCTTAATGGCAGTTTGTCATTTTGAGGCTATTTCAGTGAAACAAGGCTGTTTTGAACATTTGACAGATTTATGCTTAAATTCTCTGAGAAAGTTACTGAAAGATACAAGTAGATAATGAAGTACTTTGTTTTAGTAGATTTCTTCAAGCATCTGACTCTTAATGGTCCTCTCTAGATTTGATTCAGGGTTTATTTTAAATGATTTGTGCTTTGTGTGTAAAGACACACAGAAAACACTGAAAACACAAAAACCATACTAGTGTTTTCTGTGTGTCTGTGTTTCTGCGTTTCTGTGTGTTTCTGCGTTTCTGTGTTTCTGTGGGTGTATACTATGCACGTTTCAATACACATTTATCCTACATCTTCCCTGTTATCCTCCCCTTGTTATAATGAAGACAACAGTGCATGTGAAAGACTGTAATACACATGTATCAGACACGCTCCCCTTGCTATAATGAAGACAACAGTTTTTAAATGTAAAAAAACACTTTTTATATTTTTGAAAAATGTCCTATTTACATTTTAATTTTTTCACACACACAAAAATCAATAGTTATACTGCTTGTAACATCCCCAGGACCATCTCCAGCTTAGAATTCCCCATATTACTGGAAATATCATGGTGGAGTTTTTTCACTTCAGTCAAAATATTCATGTGTATGCTGTTTTCGACACAAAGATGCATTACATCTACAAACAGAGCATACAATGAGAGCACATGATACACTTTTGATGTTTGTTTCATTTCTGCGGTAATATTACAGAATGTTTCGGAAAATGAAGATTCCAGGACCACTTTAAATGTTTCGTTTACAATCGTTTCCCAATGACCCGTAAAAGTACTACCAGAACGAACGATATCCAAAATGTCTTCCAGTTTACAAACTTCAGCCATTCTTTTTACACAGGGGTCACTACTCATTCTGTTTTCAATCGTCCTCATCACCACACTTATTAAAAGGGTATTGACTACATTATGATCAATATATACAGAGCGTTTTGCATAGTAGTTTCCCATTTTTATTTTACTTTAAAGAGAAAAGTCAATGTATCGAACAAATCCCTGGCTTCAGTCAGCTGCTGGTTAATAGTCTTCTTCTTCTCCATCCAACTCGGCATGGATCTTTTCAAGTCTCTCCATGAGGCGTCTGCAATTTTTGAGATTTTGAAGAAAAGCCTCCGAAGCGCCTTGGATCCTCCAATCATTCGTGAAAATGTCTTTATCAATAAGAGTCTGGTCGATCTCAGTAATGAAGTCGGTGAGCCAGAGTCTATTCATTAACGCGTTGTAATTGTTTCTGAAGTAAAAATCGGACATGTCATGTCGTGTTGCCTCTGGCAGATTTCTTCTCTGTACCGATGTATCACCCTCTCCACAGTATCAACCAACACCGATTTCACTGTGTCCACAAACAGAAATGTCTTGGCCCAAGGAGCAACATCAGCAGCAGTAGTATTGCAAGATTCGGGGGTCCATAATGGTGGTGATGAGGTAGTCCAGGAGTCTGTTCCTGGCTGCAACTCGCGGGGGAAGTCTTGGATTTTCTCAGATCCATGGCTAGTTTACAACGGTCGTCTTAGTGGGGTCCTTCGTTTTAGATGATTTGCTGATTGTAGGGTGGGACTTATTGCGTTGAATGTGGAGGAGTCATCTGGAGAATTGGAAGTTTTTAAAAAAGTTCTTTAAGCGTTGTAGCTTTTTCATCTATCATTTCCAACCAAGCAGCAATAGGTCAAATTTAAGAATAAGTAATAGTTTTGTCAAGATTTTATGGAAAAAGTCAAAAGTATAGTTTGTCAGAAATATGGAAGTCATTGTGTACAAATAGTATGTTGAAAATCAAAAGAAAGAAACTCAATTCCTTACAAATTAATGAATATTTTACCCAGTTCTAAAGTTTTGCACCCCTTAAAGAAAACCCCATTCCTTACCAAGTACTTCATATTATACCCTTTGTGTTGCGTACATCAAGGTGTATCTTAAAGTATCTTGGTAGCAGAAAAATAACTAAAAATATGTAAGGTTATCAGAAAAGAAAAAACCTTGTTTAACTGAACAAGTGTTTTAAAAAAACAAACCCTGCCATTAAAAGAAACCGAATTTTACCCCCTTAACCATTTCTATTTTATTTTTGTTTTCCTAATAATGACAGAGTCACCTAAATTAATTTTGTCTCCATACCTTTTTATTTTTTATTTTTTTTACATTTTGTAACAATCTTTAAACATTTGTAGAGAACAAACACTGTGGTTAAAATGAGTGTCTTTATGACGTCTCTCACACCGTTGGTATTTTTCACAAAATTCATTTTTAAACACATCATCTTGATACAGAGATAATACATTTTCGTAAGACAACCCCGACGCTCTTTTACATAGGTAGAAAAACACAAAGCTTTTCTTTGAGGGGTCCTCAGTTTTAAATGATCTGGTGAGGAGGGTGTGACTTGTTATGTTGAGTGGGAGGCGGATTCCTCTGCAAAAGTGAGAGTCTTTTTCACCAGTATAATGTCCATCGATGTCTGACTCTGTTTAAAAAGTTCTTTAAGCTTTGTAGCTTTTCCATCAATAATGTTCAGCCAAGCAGTCAGAGGCACCCGCAAGGATGTCTGAAAAACCCCGCATGTAGAGTTGAAGTACTACAAAACAAAATCATCAGAAGGGTCCTTCCCCAGCGTCACCAAACGGCTTGCGCAGTAATACCATCGCCCCGATGGTCCGCTTTTAGTTTGCCAGACGGTGCTTGTCAGGACTCTTCTCACTTCTGGCAGCGGGGGAATATCTCCTTCTTCTCCCTCCACATTGAGGGGCAGCGGTGAAAACTCTTCTTTGATCTCGCATGCTGTCTGTGTTTCTTTGCTTTTCTTTGCAAATATCTTGTACACCGCTGGTTCCACTATGGTTTCTTGATGCACTACTTCTTCCGATACAGTGGTTTCCTGGAGATCTCTGGAAGACACCAGAGTTAACACATCCCAATCTGTTGAGGTCAATGTCGCTTTAACACTGGCGGTAAGTTGTCACAGGCGTCTCTTGGCCATTTTTCTTTTTTGAAAGGTGACTTGGTAAGTGGAAATTACTGTCTTTTATTTAGTTTTGAGCATCTTTCTATTTTCACCTAATTCCACACCCCAATATCTGCCGGCCTCATAGCCAAAAGGAAGGGGGTGGAGAAAGGGGGGAGAGGCCTGGGCTGGGAGGGGGCGGGGGCTAGACAGTCTCACGCATAACTTCAAAGAGACACCTAGATCTACATCAAAGGCTTATAACACACCAGTGTGAAATCACACCTGCCTGTTATAACACCTCACATCAAAGGGCAAAACATCAAAGGCTAATTTGATTAGACAACTCTGAGGGGACAGGGGCCAGACAGCATAACTTCAAAGAGACTGCCTTAATCAACACATCAAAGAATTAGACAACAAAGGCACTACACAGGGGGGCTTTTCACACCTACCTGTTATAACACCTCACCCCCTCACATCAAAGGATCTCGAACAATGGGAGGCGGGAGTTAGCTCATTTGCATAATTGGGGGTGTGTCACCTGTTACTTGTTATGCATACTAATGTGACGAAAGCGGCATGATTACTACTACTGAGTTGCCACGTCAATTCTGAAGAACTCTACCCCAGACCCATGTATTTAGCTAGTTCAGAGAGCATCATCAACATGCTGCATAACAAGATAAAATCATAACACCTCTATCATCTGACACCAACAGGCAGGAACAGGGAGACAAAACACTGAGAGCACAGCAGCCAAGGTTACGAGGTGCGTGTGCTCAGTCAGGACGGTTTGAACTGATAAACTGGGCCAAAGTTATGGGCCTCGGAAAATATTTCCCCAACAGTAACGACATGTTTCCCAATATTAATTGAAATGCTTTTATGGATTTAGAAAATGATTTTATTGATTTGAAAAATAGTTGTATGTATTTATTTAATTGACATGCACCCGCTAACAAAAATAGTCTGTTGTTACCGTTTTTTAAACAGTCTGAATTAAACGGTAGCTCTCAGCTTTGTATTTACCATTTACACAGCTCTCTCCCCCCTCCCCCCCTGATCTTTCTTCTCCAGCAGCTAAATTAACTATAGGTTACTCTGAGGGACAAGCTTACAGTTAGTGACATAACAACACCATAAAAGCTGGTGGGTTGAAAGCAATACGGGAGGTAAAAAGAACTAGAATAATTGTGATTTAGTTATTGTGGCTTTTATGTTTTTAGGTATACAATGTTATATAATTCAGGCTTATAATTCACCCTTCTCTAAAAGCCTTCAACAATGACAATATTCATAGTAATTTAATAAATCCTTCCAACACACATTGTAAAAAATAGCCTACTGTAAGTTAAGAAATCATTCCAATATGTACATCTTCTGATGTAACAACAATAACATTATAAATAGTAACATAGCTGAACATGGTATTGCACATTTAGCTTTGAGTGTTACTGACCTGAGATGTTTTTATTACATGAATTAAGGTGACTGAGGCTTTTTAACATAGACAGAGCACAACTGAAACATGACATCTGAAACGATGTAACAACATAATACACTTTTTGGGGATGCAGCTTGGGATGTGAGGAGTGAGGGACACGGCTTAGAATGGGCGTATCGCCTACTGTCCTGCCAGTGTTGGCAGGACAGGAGAGTGTGTGCACCAGTCTGCCTTGATCTATGAATTCATGTCCTTGACACTCACTGCTGCCCACAGCTCTTTTATAGAAGGAAAACCTCCTTCACTTCATGAAAGTGTTTTAACCACACACACACACACACACACACACACACACACACACACACACACACACACACACACACACACACACACAATTGACATGAAATCACTGACAAATATGAATATACTGTATTCAACTTCATTAAAACGTTAACGTGCCTAAACTCAGTAATTCACTAAAAATATTTATATTTTAATGGAGCCTCGTCGGCAGATTATCCCGCTTATTACATGGCCACATTCTCAACAAAGTAACGACATGACTCCCAATATTAATTGAAATGCTTTTATGGATTTAGAAAATGTTTTTATTGATTTAAAAAATAGTTGTATTGATTTAAATTGACATGCATCCGCTAAGAAAAATAGTCTGTTGTTACCGTTTTTAAAACAGTCTGAATGAAACGGCAGCTCTCAGCTGTGTATTTACACAACTAATGGCCCATCAACCACAGCTCTCTCCCCCCTCCCCCCTGATCTTTCTTCTCCAGCAGCTAAATTAACTGTAGGTTACTCTGAGTGACAAGCTTACGATGATTGATTATTTAATATATAAAGACTATATATTATTGAATTACAAGATTAGATATACTTTAGTTGATCTAAAATACACAACACTGTCATTGCAAGTGACCCTCATTGCAAGTGACCCTCAGTTAGTTGACTTTTATGTTCAACTGCTAAATTCGTTACTGATAAAAAAAGGGCTTCTACTGTACCTAATTACCTTAACACTAGAACCGCCAGAGGTTTTTGTGTCACGGTTGAGTGAAGGAAGCAGGACCCAAGCGCAGATAACTCTGATAAACCTTTATTTCAAGGCTAATGGAATGAATACAGACAAAAACAGAAACACTCACCGGTGAATTCCGTCACCAACAAAAGAAGCACCGACACTGAACACAGCACGCGACAAGACTAAATACAGGGAGGGATAATTACAAGACACAGGTGAACACAATCGGCTAACGAGACACAGGTGAGGAGGGAGGAGAAAACACAAGAGCCACAGGTGAACACAATCAGCTGACGAGACACAGGTGAGGAGGGAGGAGAAAACACAGGGACACCAAGGAAACTAACGACAGGAGGAAAACATGACAGAGAACAGTGAAAACACCCAAACCTAGACAGAACTGTGACAGAACCCCCCCCTCAAGGGACGGATTCTAGACGTCCCTACACCCCAAAACAAAAATCCAATAAAGTCCAGCAGGGTGGGTGGAGGGGGGTCCGGAGGAGGGACGTATCCCTAGGCCACCAGGGTGGGTGGAGGGGGTCCGGAGGACGGGACTAAGCTGACCGCCCAGGAGCCCAGTAGGGGACCAGGAAGGGATCTCGGGCGGACGGCCCGGGGGCACGGCAGAAGCCGAGAAGGGGGACTCGGGCGGACGGCCTGGGGGCAAGGCAGAGTCCATGGTGGGGGTCTCGGGCGGACGGCCCGGGGGCAAGGCAGAGTCCATGGTGGGGCGAAGGCCACAGCGGGCGAACTCAGGGGGCCGAGCATGAGGGCGAAGGCAGCGGCAGGAAGAGTCAGGGGGCCGGGCTCGAGGACGAGGGCAGCGGCAGGAAGAGTCAGGGGGCCGGGCTCGAGGACGAGGGCAGCGGCAGGAAGAGTCAGGGGGCCGGGCCCGCGGACGAAGACCGCGGCTCACAGAGGGTCGGGATCGAGGGCGAAGACCACGGCAGGAAGAGTCAGGGGGCCGGGCTCGAGGACGAGGGCAGCGGCAGGAAGAGTCAGGGGGCCGGGCCCGAGGACGAGGGCAGCGGCAGGAAGAGTCAGGAGGCCGGGCCCGCGGACGAAGACCGCGGCTCACAGAGGGTCGGGATCGAGGGCGAAGACCAGACAGCTCCGGAGGCCGGGCAGGACCCGGTGTCGGCCGGACAGGAACCGGAGCCGGCGGGACAGGCTTCGGCAGGATCCCCCACGGAAGAGGACCAGGAGTTGGCAGGACCCCCAGCAGGAGAGCGGTTGGCGGGACCTCCGACGAGACAGGACAAAGGGTTGGCAGTACCCCCGGCAGGAGAGTAGACGGCGGGACCTCCAACGGCACAGGACACAGGGTTGGCAGTACCCCCGGCAGGAGAGTAGTCGGCGGGACCTCCAACGGGACAGGACACAGGGTTGGCAGGACCCCCGGCAGGTGAGTAGACGGCGGGACCTCCAACGGAACAGGACATAGGGTTGGCAGGACCCCCGGCAGGAGAGTAGTCGGCGGGACCTCCAACGGGACAGGACACAGGGTTGGCAGGACCCCCGGCAGGAGAGTAGTCGGCGGGGCCTCCAACGGAACAGGACATAGGGTTGGCAGGACCCCCGGCAGGAGAGTAGTCGGCGGGACCTCTAACGGGACAGGACATGGGGTTGGCAGGACCCCCGGCAGGAGAGTAGTCGGCGGGGCCTCCAACGGGACAGGACATGGGGTTGGCAGGACCCCCGGCAGGAGAGTAGTCGGCGGGGCCTCCAACGGGACAGGACATAGGGTTGGCAGGACCCCCGGCAGGAGAGTAGTCGGCGGGGCCTCCAACGGGACAGGACACAGGGTTGGCAGGACCCCCGGCAGGAGAGTAGTCGGCGGGGCCTCCAACGAGACCGGACAAAGGGTTGGCAGGACCCCCGGCAGGAGAGTAGTCGGCGGGACCTCCAACGGCACAGGACATGGGGTTGGCAGGACCCCCGGCAGGAGAGTAGTCGGCGGGGCCTCCAACGGGACAGGACACAGGGTTGGCAGGACCCCCGGCAGGGAGAGTAGTCGGCGGGGCCTCCAACGGTACAGGACATGGGGTTGGCAGGACCCCCGGCAGAAGACTAGTCTGCGGGACCTCCAACGGGACAGGACATGGGGTTGGCAGGACCCCCGGCAGAAGACTAGTCTGCGGGGACCTCCAACGGGACAGGACACAGGGTTGGCAGGACCCCCAGCGGAACCTCCAACGGGACAGGACACAGGGTTGGCAGGACCCCCGGCAGGAGAGTAGTCGGCGGGACCTCCAACGGGACAGGACATGGGGTTGGCAGGACCCCCGGCAGGAGAGTAGTCGGCGGGGCCTCCAACGGGACAGGACATGGGGTTGGGCAGGACCCCCGGCAGGAGAGAGTAGTCGGCGGGGCCTCCAACGGGACAGGACATAGGGTTGGCAGGACCCCCGGCAGGAGAGTAGTCGGCGGGGCCTCCAACGGGACAGGACACAGGGTTGGCAGGACCCCCGGCAGGAGAGTAGTCGGCGGGGCCTCCAACGAGACCGGACAAAGGGTTGGCAGGACCCCCGGCAGGAGAGTAGTCGGCGGGACCTCCAACGGCACAGGACATGGGGTTGGCAGGACCCCCGGCAGAAGACTAGTCTGCGGGACCTCCAACGGAACATGAGTAGGGGCTTGAGCGGGGACTCGAGAGAGGGCTCGAGAGGGGACTCGAGAAGGAATTCGAGAGGTGACTGGAGAGGGGACTCGAGAGGGAACTCGAGAGGAGACTCGAGAGATGACTTGAGAGGAGACTTGAGAGGGATCTAGAAAGGGGACTCGAGAGGGAACTTGAGATGGGATGAGGGAAGGGACTAGAGAAGTGACTCGAGGTGGGACTAGAGAAGGGGCTCGGGAAGGGGCCAGAGAGGTGACTAAAGGAGGGACTGGAGAAGGGACTAGGGAAGGGACTAGAGGAGGGACTTGAGAAAGGACTTGAGTAGTGACTAGAGGTGGGACTGGAGAAGGGACTAGAGAAGGGACTAGGACAGCTGGGGCCAGAGCTAAGGCTGGAACCATGGCTGCTGGGGCCAGAACTAGGTCTGGAACCATGGCTGCTGGGGCCAGAACTGGGGCCGGAATGATGGCTGCTGGGGCCAGAACTGGGGCCGGAATGATGGCTGCTGGGGCCAGAACTGGAGCCGGAATGATGGCTGCTGGGGCCAGAACTGGGGCTGGAACCATGGCTGCTGGGGCCTGTACTGGGGCCGGAACTATGGCTGTGTGGGCCGGTTCTGTAGCCGGAACCATGGCTCTTGGGGCTCGGATTGCTAGCCTGGACTTGCGACTCCTTCTCCTAGAAGCCGCCTGAAGGCTCCGTGGACCTCCAAAAGCCAGCCGAGTTCCAGAAAACGACTCTTCAACAGGAGCAGGAACTGGGGCGGAAGCACTGGTTGACTCCAGACGGAACACCCCGAGACGTTTATAGTCCGCAGGCTGGAAATCACACACCCAGATGAAGTTCAACATCCAGCCAGGTAAGAACTTCACCAAGTCAGGTTTCTCCATAGCCAACCGGTGCGCCTCTACCAGAGCGGCCTCCTTCTGCCGAACACTGGACGCTCCCCTCCACCAATCATAGCAGCCAGCCAAAGCAAAGGAAAAATGCTGTAATTCCACCTCAAATGGGTCATCTGCTGGGTCCATCTCTGGTTGGTGCTTTCTGTCACGGTTGAGTGAAGGAAGCAGGACCCAAGCGCAGATAACTCTGATAAACCTTTATTTCAAGGCTAATGGAATGAATACAGACAAAAACAGAAACACTCACCGGTGAATTCCGTCACCAACAAAAGAAGCACCGACACTGAACACAGCACGCGACAAGACTAAATACAGGGAGGGATAATTACAAGACACAGGTGAACACAATCGGCTAACGAGACACAGGTGAGGAGGGAGGAGAAAACACAAGAGCCACAGGTGAACACAATCAGCTGACGAGACACAGGTGAGGAGGGAGGAGAAAACACAGGGACACCAAGGAAACTAACGACAGGAGGAAAACATGACAGAGAACAGTGAAAACACCCAAACCTAGACAGAACTGTGACATTTTGTATAGGCCTACCTAACACCGTCAACTCCCGCTATTAGAATGCATTCCAGAATTGGAGCACATTTCATGTCCCCCATATAGAAAATCTAATAATCCATGCCCAAACATGCACGTATTGTGTTAAACATACTTGTCCTGAGACAAAATGTATATAAAGTTATAGAAGTGTATGGCCATCTCCTCACTAGCCCTATGCTGCTGCTCCCCTGCCAGCTCTGTCTCTCCTTTACTCATCTTCTTCTTAAAATAAGAAGAGATGTCTGTTGACCTTCTCTTCATTTTCTGCAAATTGACATTACACACAGCAGTGATTAATAGTAGCCTACGCATTACACCAGCCCAGCATACCAACATCAGCTAAAGTTAGCTTAGCAAGCTAAACTAAAGCTAACTAGGATACCCGCCAAAGTGTGTTTACAGACGAATTATACCTGAAGTCAAGCCAGCCTTTACTGAGCCCCGAGCCTGTTTTCCAGGTCTTCCAGCGTTTTTCTCGTTTTAATGCCATTGAACACACATTTTGATCAGAATAACAGCTAAAGGTAAGCATATCTCTGTTTTTTGCTACCTAAAGCTAACACACTAAAGCCTAAAGTGTTGTGGGGCTTAACAGGCAACGAACGTATACGACTTACCTTCTAGAAGACAGGTGGATTTTTGTCAACTCCAGTCCAGTCAGTTGAAAGAAACGTTTTGCTGCAACCTGCTGCTGTCTGTGCGAATCTCAGAGTGGTGCGCACAAGTATCAAAGTGGTACGTGCGCCGAGTATCAGAGTGTTACCATGGTAGCAGAGGGAGAGGGAGGGGCTGCAGTATGAGCGTTGGAAGCTCAAATCAAGCGATTCACTGGCTGTGTATTTGTTGTTAAATATCAGATAAACTACTACGCATACGTGACTGGCGAGGCGGGGTGTGTGGTTGGAGGGCCAGTGGGGGGGCCAACAAATATATCGGGGTGGCCATGGCCCCCCTGCCCCCCCCCTGCTGGCGCCACTGAGTGTGTGAACACAGATCAAAAATGGAAAGAGCACAGCGTATTATGGGGTGTCATCAAATGCCGACATGGCGACAGATCATTCGCAATCAAGTTAGTTCAAAAGTTTGCAGTTCAAATATTCTGCTGCTTTTCCAAGCCTTTTTACTTTCTTTTCTTCTCCTATCACACATTCAAGCCCCCAGTGTTCATGTATCATTTCAATCTAAATTCTTCACTTTCTTCTTACACATTACATTTCAGCATAGCAGTTCAGCGTCAGCTTTTCAGCATAAAGCATTCCCACTAGCAATTTCTTCAGGAATTACATTATCTAGTTCTTATCTGATGTACAACCTAGTCTGAACTACGGTTCAATAAGGGTCTTTGATATTTCTGATGCAGACTGGAATAGGATGGGTCTAGTGAAATATGGTGAAATAATAGAAATGTCCTCACCCAGCCCACTGATTGTGGTGATTGTAAATCCTGATCTGTCCCTCTCAGGCTGAGAGGAGAGACTGATCCTCTGAGGCTGCTGGAGGACCCCGTGGTGGCAGATATCGCCAAGAAGCACAGGCACAGCCCCGCACAGGTCAGTGTGACTGTGTGTCCCCCATACGTGTGTGTGTGTGTGTGTTTCCCTGTCAGTAACAGTGGTCTGCTCCAGGTGTTGCTCAGGTTCCATGTGCAGCAGGGTGTTGCAGTCATCCCGAAGAGTGACAAGCCTCACCACATCCTAGAAAACACAAAGGTAAACCTCTTTGTTTCTCTCACACTCTTCACGCACGCTGCTTTGTGATGTGGTGAGTTCTTTAAACATCCTTCTGTTTAGCTTCTTGGCTCTCACACTCTTTTCTTTATTTTTTGTTTGTTGATTGCCATTGTTCTTACATGTAGCTGTAGCCCAACTGAGTTTGGAAGTTAAATTCTGTTTTGAAAGTCAAATTTTTTTTTAATGATAGATATCCATTTTAAACTGAATTAATCGGCCACTTAGGGGGAGTGAAACAACATATTACTGTTTCATTTTGCACGGCAAAGGTCTGAGAGCATTGTAGTGTATGCTGAACCGACTTTAAACCCTATGAGGCACATTTGTCATTTTTGATATTGGGCTAAATAAACACGTTTGATTTAGATTGTAATTGTCTATTTATACATTCAACAGACATTAAGTATAGTCAGCCATTCATGTCCTTTTAAGTTGTTGGTTTGTCAGGCAGGGTTGTGTAGCAGTTTGATCAAAATATGATGCAAAAATACAGCAACAATCACTTTGCAGCAAATTAACTACTTTCCATAAACCTGTCCTAACTGCTGTTGTGCAGTCATTAAGCATTGCATCAATGTGCTAAATAAAAAGTTAGGTCATGTTATTGCAATTCATCATATTGGACATGAAAAAAACTAATTTAAGTTTTAGAGGTATTTCACTCACAACTACAGTATACAATCAGGGATTTACCCTCTGGGGACCATGACGTCTTTCAAGGCAATCCATGAGATAATTCTGGTGATGAAAAGACAGACTTCTAGAAAATATATAATTATAATCAAAAATATATTTGTTTTATTGTACACACACCACTCAGGCGCAAGTCAAAAGCAGCATCAATTAAGAAAGTCCTGCACAGCGACTCCAAGCCTTTCTGAAAGTGTGGATAATGGATATATATAACCCAAAAAAATCACAGGTGCATTGTATTTAAACACATGTACGGTCCAACAACAAGCTATACCTTAAAGTGGCCCTATTCTGCTTTTTAGGGTTTTCCTTTTCCTGTAGTGTGTTATATACTATAACCAGTTTGGGACTAACGCGTTACTGTAACGCAACTACTTTTTGTGGTAACTAATAGCGTTACTAGTTATTCCCATTAAGTAACGCTGTTATAGTTACTGTGATTTAAATGGGTGCGTTACCAGTAGCGTGGCGTGGGAATAAAATGAGGGGAAGCCAATAATACGTCCTTTCTTTTGGGTCGGGGGTGTGGTGGTCAATGTAATAACGTAGCCAGATGAGTGATTACAGCACCCGGTATCATTTTACACACATTTGTATCATACAGATGCAGGACTTACACACGCCTGTTATCTAACCGACAGGTCCGCATGCACTCTCCAGCTGAAACTCTAATAAGCATTCATTCACAAACTAAATCAGGAGACCTTTAACCTTTTACGTCCGATTCTGTCACGGTTGAGTGAAGGAAGCAGGACCCAAGCGCAGATAACTCTGATAAACCTTTATTTCAAGGCTAATGGAATGAATACAGACAAAAACAGAACACTCACCGGTGAATTCCGTCACCAACAAAAGAAGCGCCGACACTGAACACAGCACGAGACAAGACTAAATACAGGGAGGGATAATTACAAGACACAGGTGAACACAATCGGCTAACGAGACACAGGTGAGGAGGGAGGAGAAAACACAAGAGACACAGGTGAACACAATTAGCTAACGAGACACAGGTGAGGAGGGAGGAGAAAACACAGGGACACCAGGGAAACTAACGACAGGAGGAAAACATGACAGAGAACAGTGAAAACACCCAAACCTAGACAGAACTGTGACAGAACCCCCCCCTCAAGGGACGGATTCTAGACGTCCCTAAACCCCAAAACAAAAATCCAATAAAGTCCAGCAGGGTGGGTGGAGGGGGTCCGGAGGAGGGACGTATCCCTAGGCCACCAGGGTGGGTGGAGGGGGTCCGGAGGACGGGACTAAGCTGACCGCCCAGGAGCCCAGTAGGGGACCAGGAAGGGATCTCGGGCGGACGGCCCGGGGGCAAGGCAGAGTCCATGGTGGGGCGAAGGCCACAGCGGGCGAACTCAGGGGGCGGAGCATGAGGGCGAAGGCAGCGGCAGGAAGAGTCAGGGGGCCGGGCTCGAGGACGAGGGCAGCGGCAGGAAGAGTCAGGGGGCCGGGCTCGAGGACGAGGGCAGCGGCAGGAAGAGTCAGGGGGCCGGGCCCGCGGACGAAGACCGCGGCTCACAGAGGGTCGGGATCGAGGGCGAAGACCACGGCAGGAAGAGTCAGGGGGCCGGGCTCGAGGACGAGGGCAGCGGCAGGAAGAGACAGGGGGCCGGGCCCGAGGACGAGGGCAGCGGCAGGAAGAGTCAGGAGGCCGGGCCCGCGGACGAAGACCGCGGCTCACAGAGGGTCGGGATCGAGGGCGAAGACCAGACAGCTCCGGAGGCCGGGCAGGACCCGGTGTCGGCCGGACAGGAACCAGAGCCGGCGGGACAGGCTTCGGCAGGATCCCCCACGGAAGAGGACCAGGAGTTGGCAGGACCCCCAGCAGGAGAGCGGTTGGCGGGACCTCCGACGAGACAGGACAAAGGGTTGGCAGTACCCCCCGGCAGGAGAGTAGACGGCGGGACCTCCAACGGCACAGGACACAGGGTTGGCAGTACCCCCGGCAGGTGAGTAGACGGCGGGACCTCCAACGGAACAGGACATAGGGTTGGCAGGACCCCCGGCAGGAGAGCAGTCGGCGGGACCTCCAACGGGACAGGACATGGGGCCGGCAGGACCCCCGGCAGGAGAGTAGTCGGCGGGGCCTCCAACGGGACAGGACATGGGGTTGGCAGGACCCCCGGCAGGAGAGTAGTCGGCGGGGCCTCCAACGGGACAGGACACAGGGTTGGCAGGACCCCCGGCAGGAGAGTAGTCGGCGGGGCCTCCAACGGAACAGGACATGGGGTTGGCAGGACCCCCGGCAGGACAGCAGTCGGCGGGGCCTCCAACGGGACAGGACATGGGGTTGGCAGGACCCCCGGCAGGAGAGTAGTCGGCGGGGCCTCCAACGGGACAGGACACAGGGTTGGCAGGACCCCCGGCAGGAGAGCAGTCGGCGGGGCCTCCAACGGAACAGGACATAGGGTTGGCAGGACCCCCGGCAGGAGAGTAGTCGGCGGGGCCTCCAACGGGACAGGACATGGGGTTGGCAGGACCCCCGGCAGGAGAGCAGTCGGCGGGGCCTCCAACGGGACAGGACATAGGGTTGGCAGGACCCCCGGCAGGAGAGTAGTCGGCGGGGCCTCCAACGGGACAGGACCCAGGGTTGGCAGGACCCCCGGCAGGAGAGTAGTCGGCGGGGCCTCCAACGGTACAGGACATGGGGTTGGCAGGACCCCCGGCAGAAGACTAGTCTGCGGGACCTCCAACGGGACAGGACATGGGGTTGGCAGGACCCCCGGCAGAAGACTAGTCTGCGGGACCTCCAACGGGACAGGACACAGGGTTGGCAGGACCCCCAGCGGAACCTCCAACGGTACAGGACATGGGGTTGGCAGGACCCCCGGCAGAAGACTAGTCTGCGGGACCTCCAACGGGACAGGACATGGGGTTGGCAGGACCCCCGGCAGAAGACTAGTCTGCGGGACCTCCAACGGCACATGAGTAGGGGCTTGAGCGGGGACTCGAGAGAGGGCTCGAGAGGGGACTCGAGAAGGAACTCGAGAGGTGACTGGAGAGGGGACTCGAGAGGGAACTCGAGAGGAGACTCGAGAGATGACTTGAGAGGAGACTTGAGAGGGATCTAGAAAGGGGACTCGAGAGGGAACTTGAGATGGGATGAGGGAAGGGACTAGAGAAGTGACTCGAGGTGGGACTAGAGAAGGGGCTCGGGAAGGGGCCAGAGAGGTGACTAAAGGAGGGACTGGAGAAGGGACTAGGGAAGTGACTAGAGGTGGGACTGGAGAAGGGACTAGAGAAGGGACTAGGACAGCTGGGGCCAGAGCTAAGGCTGGAACCATGGCTGCTGGGGCCAGAACTAGGTCTGGAACCATGGCTGCTGGGGCCAGAACTGGGGCCGGAACCATGGCTGCTGGGGCCAGAACTGGGGCCGGAATGATGGCTGCTGGGGCCAGAACTGGGGCCGGAATGATGGCTGCTGGGGCCAGAACTGGAGCCGGAATGATGGCTGCTGGGGCCAGAACTGGGGCTGGAACCATGGCTGCTGGGGCCTGTACTGGGGCCGGAACTATGGCTGTGTGGGCCGGTTCTGTAGCCGGAACCATGGCTCTTGGGGCTCGGATTGCTAGCCTGGACTTGCGACTCCTTCTCCTAGAAGCCGCCTGAAGGCTCCGTGGACCTCCAAAAGCCAGCCGAGTTCCAGAAAACGACTCTTGGACAGGAGCAGGAACTGGGGCGGAAGCACTGGTTGACTCCAGACGGAACACACCGAGACGTTTATAGTCCGCAGGCTGGAAATCACACACCCAGATGAAGTTCAACATCCAGCCAGGTAAGAACTTCACCAAGTCTGGTTTCTCCATAGCCAACCGGTGCGCCTCTACCAGAGCGGCCTCCTTCTGCCGAACACTGGACGCTCCCCTCCACCAATCATAGCAGCCAGCCAAAGCAAAGGAAAAATGCTGTAATTCCACCTCAAATGGGTCATCTGCTGGGTCCATCTCTGGTCGGTGCTTTCTGTCACGGTTGAGTGAAGGAAGCAGGACCCAAGCGCAGATAACTCTGATAAACCTTTATTTCAAGGCTAATGGAATGAATACAGACAAAAACAGAACACTCACCGGTGAATTCCGTCACCAACAAAAGAAGCACCGACACTGAACACAGCACGAGACAAGACTAAATACAGGGAGGGATAATTACAAGACACAGGTGAACACAATCGGCTAACGAGACACAGGTGAGGAGGGAGGAGAAAACACAAGAGCCACAGGTGAACACAATTAGCTAACGAGACACAGGTGAGGAGGGAGGAGAAAACACAGGGACACCAGGGAAACTAACGACAGGAGGAAAACATGACAGAGAACAGTGAAAACACCCAAACCTAGACAGAACTGTGACAGATTCGCTCCTTTTTTCCTCTCTGTATTGATTGATTGATTGAAAAGTTTATTAACAGCTTGTATATTGGGTACAGTACAGTACAGCTCAAAACATACAATTGTTAAGGGGATGCAGACCAGAGAAAGACTCCTGAATTGGAAATGGTCCCCCATTTCCAATTCATCATATCATTTAAGACATGTAAGACATATTTGACATACAGATGGGTTATTTACAATTTACATACAGGTGTTTTTTTACATACAGATTTCTTATTTACAATTTTCATTTTAGATTTCGTTCTAATACATCCTAACCCGGATATTTAAGACATACCAAGTCTACAGATATACAGTTAGTAACAGAGTCTAAAATGCGAGTATATACATAGATGGGGGGGGAAGCTGTCCATTGTACGACAGGTTGAGATTTGTACCATTACCGGGGCCAGTTCTGCAATGCTCTCCCCCGAAGGTGCTCTTTAAGAGAGGCTTTGAAGGTAAGTATAGTTCTACTTTCCTTTTACAGTTGTGGGAAGAGCGTTCCACCTTGATGTGGCATAATTCCGAAATGTGTATTCCCCCTTTTTTGTGCCAAATCTGAGTTTCACATGATTTGTGGAGCTCCCTCTGGTGTTATGATCATGGTATTCCTTGACCTTTGGGAAGAACTTTGACATGTACATGGGTACCATAGAGGTGTAGTGGATCTTGTAGACCAGGCCCATTGCAAGTAGCTGTACTCTGTCGTCTACTCTAAGCCATCCTAGGTTGTCAAAGTGGGCAGAGGTGAGGTGGGTTCTAGATGAAAGGTCAAGCAGTAGTCTGACCAGTTTATTTTGCGATGTTTGAAGTTTTATTTTTAGCGCCTTTGAGGTGCTATGGTACCATGACGTGCAAGCATAGTCATAGTACCCTTGAATGAGGGCTCCTGCCAGAGTCTTCAGGGTGTTGTTGTTTACCAGAGAGGAGATCCGGTATAGGAATCTAGTTCTTTGATTGACTTTTTTTATTACATCGGATGCCATTTTGTCACAGGAGAGGTTTGCCTCAAGAATAGATCCTAGGTATGTAATTTCCTTCTTACTTGTGACAATAATGTCGCCCACTACAACTGAGAAGTCGTCGGATTTGCTGAGATTATGTTTTGAACCGAAGAGAATGGACTCTGTACACAGCTCCAGTTTGGGCATCGGCCTGTCATCAGATTGTATGTGTTGTTGCTGCTGTAGCGGAAGTTTAGTACAATTATTTTTGATTAAATACTCCAAACCCTCCATAATTGCACTTAGTTCAGTTGCTTGCTACTTTCTAACGGCGGTGAGAGTGGTGCAGTGACGCTATCTATCTTCTATCGATTAGATTTATGATTCGAAAATTATAAAAGTAGGGTAGACATGTGGATATTATCCGACTTAACAAAACATGCATTTATCTAGCAGGTTGGTTATCCACTGACGTTATTTCGAGCTATTTTCCAAAATCCTATGGAGAAATCGCATTGCTTTTTTGTCGAGGGAAACCCATGGATGTATAATAAGAACCCGAGCGCAGCTTACTTCCGGGTTTTAGGACGCGTCACTGCCACACTAAATTGATGCGATTTGATTGGATTGTGAGGCAAGGGAAGCCAGCCGCCTCTGGCTTCCCTTGGCATGGCCTTGACTAATCACAGGTTGGCAGGGGCATGACGTGAGCCTTGTCTGATTGGTCAATCCCTCCATTTTTTTCACCAAGGGAGGTCAATTTCTGCTGGCCTCCTCTCGCAACAGAGAGTGCAATCTACTGTTTCACCATAACATGTAGAGGGGCACTGTTTCACGATTTGTAAAATACTCATTAGGCGCATTCACACCGCAGTACTTTTCCCACAAAGGTTCATGCGAACTTAGTTCATGCAAACTCTTTAGTTCGCATGAACTAAGTACAGATCGCGTTCACACCGGAAAAAGTCCCTGGGGGCGGATTAGGCAAATGAAGCCGCTGACGTCACTTCTTCTGCTTTGGGTTTACTGGCAGGCCGCAAACAACTTCACGGCGTATACTGCCGCCCAAATAGGCATTCAGCATGTATTTCATATTTTCCCTTTAAGGGCTGCTTCAATAACTGTCCTTCAAAAAGAATAACACATTGTCTAGGACTTCACTTTAAGAAGAGCATCATTATTGTTGTTGTCTGTAGAAGCCATTTATCAGTGTCACTGTTTCTGCAGATCTTTGACTTCAGTCTGACTGAAGAGGACATGCGAGCCCTGAGAGGACTGGACCGAGGGTGGAGGTCCTGCCTGCTGGAGGAGTGAGTTCATCACAGCCATGTTGTTCTGAGTGAGCAGCTCCTGACACACTGATGATGTTGTTCTGTTTCAGAGTCAAGTCTCACCCGTACTACCCCTTCGTATGAAGCTGCCAGAGGATGAGTGGAGAGGAGGCGGCACACTGCACCTACTGACACGTCAACAAGACCTCAGACAGCCTCACACTGCCATTCAGTGTGCTTTACTGCACACGAATAATCATATAGTAGTGTAGTGGCCAGCATAGTGAACCAGGAAATGTTGAGTACCCCAAAGTTCTATGTTAGAAATGTATAGTTGGGTCCCCTGAAGATAGAAACTGTTTGCACAATTTGCACAATAAGCATCAGTATCATGATTAGCATTAATGGCATTATAGCTCACTGTATTTGGACAACAGCCGATTTAGACCATTTTTGAGTGGTTTTGGATGCAGGATGCAGGTTTAACCAAAACGTGTCCATATCTGTCGTCCCGGGTTGACTACCATGAGCCATTGGATATAGACAGCACAATATAAAAATGTGAAGAAACCTCGGGGAGAGCAACAGAGGAGGATCCCTCTCCCAGGACGGACAGACGTGCAGTGTCGTGTAAATTGAAAAGACAATACATTTACAACATAGGTAGCCCAAATGCTTGAAAATGCATGTGTCTATAAAAAAGGATATGAAATCAGGTGGATGTCAACAATTGTGTGGGAGCCATCAGAGAAGTAGTATGGTTAGAGCAGGCAGGACCACAGAGACAGGTTCAGTCAGGACTCATCATTGTATTGCTAATTAATGCAACTTGCTAATTGTACAAATTGCCAAACATATGCAAGTTAGCATCCCATACTAGGGACCCGTACTATACATTTCTATCTTAAAGCTTTGGGGTTCTGACACATTTCTGGGTTCACTATAGGACTATAAGCTGGACACTCTAATGTGCAGGTGAACGCAGATTCGGCTTTCAAATGAGATTGTAATATATTTAACCAACACTTATCAGTGCTCTGATAAGCTTTTACAAGTGAAGTGATTTGTTTGATAATGTTCCATGTTTTGAATAAAATACTTTGCCTTTACAGTCACATTTCTTTCAAATTGCAGGCAATTTGACAGGTTAAGACAAATGCACAGTCAAACAAATAATTGACACAAACTTTACAAATACTGCACAGATTATATTTTATTACATACACTCTGTGTGTTTACAATGTTCTGCACAGCAGTCTGACCTTGGCGGTGGAGTGAGTTATGATTGACTACCTGATACCATACCTGACCTCTGAACAGTGTTAAGGCTCAGACACACAGTACTTTGCTCAGGTCTTGTAGGAGAAGTTGCAGAAATGAAAGCAGCCATGGGAACCATGATTGCCAGTTTTCTCTCTCTGCGGCGCTGCGGTGCTCATGGCGAAAACAACTGTTGTTACACATGTAGGGGACATAACAAAAAAGATATCTTCTAATAACCCTCCTGTCATGTTCGGGTCAAATCAACTACTTTCATCAATCATAAATATTGTGTTTTACATTTGATTGCTTCAAGGCCTTATGATGTCCTCCACTAGGTATTTGCACATATCAAATTGCTAATCACCACTTTCATTGAATGTTGAGTGGTTTAGTCCACTTTGTAAGACCTATGGTTTAATGAATGGGTAACCTACAGTATGTTCATCCATCAGAGGAACAGCCACATATTCACAAACATGTTAATGTTGGAACACATTTTCAGTGTCTATTCTTTGTATATTCACTGCAGTAATTCATGAAAACCAGTAGTCTGAGACAGTGTTTACAGATGAAAAGGGTGTTAAATAAAATATGGTGATGATTAATGGGGTTTGTGTTAACACCAAAGTAAGGGGGGTGAAACAAACATGACAGGAGGGGTAAACATGTGTGAATAAGGATCTGTCTCAGCCAAACAGTCTCGTAGCCATCACCTGGAAATGTTGATTTCACCAGAGTGTTATGATAGAAATGTATAGCAGGGTCCCCAGCACATATGCTGGATGCTAACCTGCATGTTGGCAATGTGTACAATTAGCATCAGTAGTGATATTAAAATAGTTGGGTCGATTTGGACAGTTTTGGAGTGGTTATGGGGGTTATTGAGGATGCTGAATACATTTCTGACAGTTTTAGGATAACAAATGGCAGTTTAAACCAGAAATTGGCCATATTCTTTCTCTTTGTGGTTTGATTTTGACTACCATGAGTAGTGTTACGACCATTGGATATAGAGAGCACAAATATGGCCAACATTTTTTTGGAAGTAAGCATCCGGCAGTTTCTACTTGCTCGGGACCCGTACTATACATTTCTAACATAATACTTTGGGGTACTCAACATTTCCGTGTTCTCGATAGGACTCTATGAGGTCCGGCCTTGTATCAGATAGTCCTTCACTGTTGTCACGTGGGGGGTAATGCTCCTTTCCCCTTCTTCTTCTCCCCCGGAGAGGTTGGGGTGGGGGGGGGAGGGCTTCATAGTGCACACACATGCCGAGGCTCCTGCGACACATTTAGGCAGGTCGGGGCCTCTGGTCCACGAGTCCTTGTCGGGGTCGTACACCTGCGTGGCTCTGGAGAACACTATGCTCTCCCAGCTGTAGCCCCCCAGCACGTAGATCCTCCCCGCCCACACGGACACCCCCGCCTCGCTGTTGGGCAGCAGCAGCGGAGCCAGGCTGGTCCACTGCCCGCTGCCGGGGTCGTAGGACTCCACCCTCAGGATGTCGAAGCGCTCCGTGGTGTCCTCATCGTCGTCGCTGCCCCCCAGGGCGTAGATGAGGTGTTTGAGGGAGGCCATGCAGTGCCAGCCCCGCGCCAGAGTCATGGCCGGCCGCTCCGTCCACACCTCGCTGTCCCGGGACGGCTCATAGCTCAGGACCTGTCTGCGGTACGGGCCGATCTGAAAGTCGTGACCTCCTGAGATGTAGACCACTCCTCTGTGGACCGTCCCCGCGTGGCCGTAGGTGAGCCTAGACCAGGCACAATTCAAAAGGCCAAATGTAGCACCGTTCCAAAAATGAATAGCAAAAATCTACTGGATTTATGGTTAAAAAAAAACTGACAAACAATAAATATGCACTCAAGAAATATAATGGCAAAGACTTAATGTTTACAGCCACACTAAGCTAAGCCTAACAGGAAGTCCATCTTGGGGGGTTGGAACTATCCTGTCAAAGCAGCCCTTGTGGGACGCTTCACCCAAAAATAAATCGTAACGTTAGTAACGTGCCCGGTGATACATTAATTTCTTGAACAAAACATATCACATGCCTCCACACTGCAAAAAGAATACAAACATTTATAAAAGTCTTTATACATTAAAGTGAATGTGGTTAACGTTTAACAACAGCAAACTTTATCAAAACATCCGTTCGTGATCGTTCACACAACTCCTGAAGTCAAAGACAAAGTCTCTTTTATCGTATGCTTTACTAACAACACTACTTATTAATACACTGTCTCATAAACAGTACTGGCATATCCAGGTAGCAAGATAGAACACTTTTAGGGAAGTGCTTTAAACATTAAGTTATTAACAGGAGTGAATGTGATTGGAAAGAAGTGCTGATATGAGTGGATGAATTGTGTTGTTGTGATGTTAAATGTATAGCCCCAAATTACAATGTGGAGCATTTGATAAAAACTCTCCTTCAAGAATATTAGGTAACACAGGTAGGCCAGTTGTTAGGAATTATGGATGGGGCGACAACATTTCCAAATTGGTTCTCTCATCCAAGGCTCCAGACTATTGTCACGTTCCAAAGTTCGTGTGAATTGTCATTTATAGCGTATCTCCACAACAGAACTCACAATTGAAGGGTTTGGGAAACAAATGATTGTATTTTGTGAAAAGCTGATGAGAGCTGTGTTATTAAAAGGTCACAATTCCCTCTATAAATGATATTTTTAACAACGGTATTTTGTTAAAAAAAAATATCATACATGGATTCATTATTTCCTAAATTCCCAACTGCCACAGAATTCTAGAAAACACAGACACACACCATGTGAGCCTACCTGGGCAGTGGAGCCACGTAGGACCAGCAGTCCTGGGCGGGACAGTACACCTCCACAGAGGACAGGGCTCCAGAGTCATTCCTCCCCCCCACAGCGATCAGGCTCTCTCCCACCGCCCCCAGGTAGAAGTCCACCCGCCGCTCATTCATTGGAGCTCCCTGGAAAAGCATCACAGCGTCACTGAGTCTGAGCACCAGCAAACAGGAAGTGAGGAAAAAAGGGTGGGGGGGGGGGTCGTCTTTTACCCTTCTCACATTAAACTGAAATGTTTTTGTGCTAGTGTTCTAGCAATCTAAATTATTTTGTGTTTGAAACTAAACAGTATTTGACAGAGAATGGGGGGGCTCCTGGAACAGTACCCGGGACCACTGGTTGTGGCGGGGGTCGTATCTGTGGAGCAGGTTACAGGCAGCGTCCCCCCCGCTGTCCCTGGACGAGCTGCCCCCAGCAGTGAAGATGAAGCCCCCCAGCACGGCCAGGCAGTGGTGGCTCCGCTGGGCCGGCAGCTCCGTCTCCACCGACCAGCTTCCTGTTTCAGCGTCCAGCCGGCACACGTTGGCACTCAGCTCCTCCCCCCGCTCCGACACCTGCAGCAGGGACGGGACGGGGTACAGGTGGAGTTATTAAAGAGAAAATAGGTGTAGCTGAGCACAGCCTGCTGCTTGAAATCTTATTTTCTTTATTGTTCAAAAATAATTCCAGGACAAAACTTAAGACTTACATTTATTTTGAATATTTTTCCAAATCAATTCAGGGATTTA
The DNA here is from genome assembly GCA_902827135.1 of Harpagifer antarcticus. Lineage (NCBI taxonomy): Eukaryota > Metazoa > Chordata > Actinopteri > Perciformes > Harpagiferidae > Harpagifer > Harpagifer antarcticus. The sequence continues at coordinate 2,581,905 of CADEHL010000132.1, forward strand.
AGTCTTTAGTCAGTCAAGCCCAAATCAAGTCAGATGTTTTTATTTTACCAACTGCTTTGTCGTTCTTGGGATTATGAAAGGCGCTATATAAATGTATTATTATTATTATTATTATTATTATTAGATCTGACTCAGAGTCAACTCTTTAGAGTTGAGAACAAACATTTTATAAACGTACAAAATAAGAATAATACAAAAATAGCCATGATCTGTTGATGGTGCATTAGTCCTTGATGATATTGTTGATCAGAAACGTTTCCTTTGGTCCTCTCTCTGTGAATAAAGCTCTGGGTGAGTTTTTGTCACATGTTTATGAAAACTAGTACTTCCAAGGCACTCCTTTATATGATTATTAGATACGTGTGACGGCCGTCGCCTCCCCGGTCCTGTTGATTCTGTTTTGCTGTTCCATATGTAAATGAGCTGTGTAGTTGCCCCAACGTCATTGCTACCATTTCCTGCTCCGCCTCCGAAGACACTGATTGGAGCACGCCGGGCCCGACGCGCTCCAATCCCCGTGCAATCCCAGCGCACACCTTCCGGAGATGACTACAAAGCCTGGGGACACCTATTAGAGATGGCAAATCCGGATCCTTTTACGGACTCAGGGTCTTCTGAGTCAGTCATTGAAGAGATCCGGATCATACGAGTCATTTGAGTCATATGAGTCAGCATCACCAAGAGTGTAGAAATCCTATCGGTGAAACCGAAAACTTGTTGCATTTCACGAGCATATTAAACTGACGTTATATTAACCTCCGCTACACAGTGTCCTTTGCTTTAATAAAAAATGTTGATAGAAAAAAAAAGGGTTATTTTGCGATTTGGCGAATCTGAGTCTGCTGTTGACTCGTGCATGACGACGAGTCTGCTGGATCTCTGGATCTGCTGCTATACGGTTACGGCTCTGAGTCCGCACAAGTCTGCTGTGTTTTGCACAGCGAGTCAGGATTTGCGAATCTGAGTCTGTGAAGTTCCGCTGACTAACTCGTAGGCTACTGGTCTCTCTCGATCATTGTCCTGGATTCACGGATCCCGCGATTTTGATTAAGTCCATTATGTTTCCGGCTCTAAATGAAGTTTCAGTGCAGACTTCTAACAAAATGGTCATGTTGTGCAACAGTCTCCTGCGTGTAATAGCTGCATTTCCAATAAGGATCTTACTTGGCAAAACGTTTATTTTGAACATAGCACACAAAAAGAAACAAACAATGACAAATGATAGAAAATTGAATATATAACGGTTAGAATATATAAAATGTCTTAATTATACAATTATTATTATTAAATTAAAACAATTGTGCAACATTTGCTTTAGTAAAGGAACATATTAAAATAACTATATACATATAATGCAAAACACAGTGAGTCAGGATTTGCGAATCTCTGAGTCTGCTGTTGACTCGTAAATGACGACGAGTCTCCTGGATCTCTGGATCTGCTGCTATATGGTTACGGCTCTGAGTCCGCACGAGTCTGCTGGATCTCTGGATCTGCTGCTATGCGGTTACGGCTCTGAGTCCGCACGAGTCTGCTGGATCTCTGCATCTGCTGCTATGCGGTTACGGCTCTGAGTCCGCACGAGTCTGCTGTGTTTTGCACAGTGAGTCAGGATTTGCAAATCTCTGAGTCTGATGTTGACTCGTGCATAATATAGCCGTGGGAGCCGGGAGCCAGAAGCTGGAGGAGGGGCTGCAACATGTTACTGTTAATCTCTCCCCACTTTTGGCCACACCCCCTAAGTAAAATGTATTCCCGGCCGCAGCTATGCTCGTGCACATGACGAGTTTGGATCTCTGTATCTGCTATGCAATTACGGTTTCTGAGTACCCACGAGTCTGCAGGAAGTTTCACTGATCCGCGTCCCGTCCCCTGAGCCAAATGATAACTTCTGGAAGCTATCCTACTTGCTAAAGCAGGGGTCTCCAACACGTCGATCGCGAGCTACCGGTAGCTCGCAAGCCCCCAATAAGTAGCTCGCCAAGCAAATCCAAAATGTAAAAAATACACCAAAAATAAAGGAAATGTAATTAAAAGAATCTACCCTATGCATAAACGAAACCTCAATCATAGCGAACTCTATCTACTTACTACAACTCTATATCTATCTAACATCCCTCCTCCACCCACAATGAATATCGACCAATCACGTTCTTGCTTGATTTGCGGGACTAGCGTTGCAGTATGGAAGAAAAGCAATGTGGAGCGGCAGCTCACCGCTTCATAAGGAGTTTAACCTTTCCTTCTGGCAGAATCTACACAACACATCAGCCCCATTGCACACAGCCTAGTCATACCAGCCTATACTGTACAACACATGAGGGGCAGAGTTTTACTGTGTGTGTTGCAACTTGCATATTTATTGCACTTCACGCACACACACGCATGGCGTAATTTCCACTGGGGACAGTCCCACCCACTTTTCGAAATCCTGTTTGTGTCCCCCCACTTTACAAATATGTTTATTATTATTTTTTAACGCAAGCTGTCATCGCCACGGAGGAACACACAGAGAACACCTTTATCTATTTAATATAGTTGTAACAAATAAAGTAAGAAATCATTCCAATGTGTACTATATTGTATTTAAAAGGGGAGTTATTAGTAAAATATGGATAAATAGAAAAAATGCTAACTATAGGTAACATAAGAATACACAAATTTAAATGAATTGTTATTGGTTGTGATCATATTCTAAAGATGTTTGGATTATTGAAAAGTATACAGCTACAGAGTGTTGAGAGCTGTATCCATAAATTCATTTTGTGCTCAAAGTGCACCAGATTGATGCATTTCACTTCAACATTTTTTTAAAAATGTGCATGCCCCTGGACCCCCCCCCCAGAGGATGTGAGGACCCCCCCTGGAGGATGTTAGGTCCCACAGACCCAAACAGCACACAAAGGTTAAAGGTCAGCATATAATAATGTTAAAACGTGCTAAATATATACACTGCAAAAAAACAACAAAAGAGGAGTAAAAGTAGCTCACAACTTGTTTTATTTTTTGAAAGTAGCCCTCACCCTAAAAAAGGTTGGAGACCCCTGTGCTAAAGGCTAGGCAGATGGACTGGGGTACGTTGTAATGTTACTTTACATGTTATAAGGAGAGTAGCGAGTGACGCAATTTATAGTTTTAATTTGTACGTCACACCAGGTGTAGGACTCAAAGGACTCGGTTAATTTTTGCTCTTGTGTCGTGGACACTTTAGACTTAAGCTATTAGACTGTGTTTGACTCGTGTGGTCCGTGTTTAGTGTAGTGTGTTTGGTGTGATTATATATGTGCTTAGTGTTGTGTGAAATATGTGTTTAGAGTAGAGTGTTTAGCCTCCCTCAACAGCTTGTTTCCTGACGGACACACACAGCATTGAGACCGGTCAGGTAGAGACCGGTCTCCAGTCAGCACCGCTGCAGACTCGCTGTTTGAGGGCTCGATAGCCCTCTCCCCCTCCACACCGCTCCACACTCGTTGGTTTGGAACAGCCCTCAATATGGCGGACCCTCCACGTGAACGCGTAAACGGAGGGGTAGGGTGTAGGGGGCGGTTTGGGAATGGGCCTTAGAGTCCTTCCGTCATTAGCAGTAAACTTGCACCCTTTTGGCTTAGGCTATGTTTTGCTCTCAATTTGTTGGACACCTTTTTTGTTATTTATTAAACCCAAGCATAATTATTTACCAAAACAAACTGGTGTGTGTTACCTTCCTCATCCCTAGTGGGTTCGTAACAATATGTAAGTCATGAAGTATAACAGTAAAAACTACAGGTGGTCACATTTAAATGTTTGCACCCAGCCTTATGTTTATTTATCTTCCTTTTTTGTCATCTATGTTTGTATTACTGTTGTCCTTTTTGTCCCCCTCCCTATTGTAAAGCATCCTCTGGTGTCATGATAGGCACTATATAAATCAAAGTGATAATTAGTACACTTTGAGGACGAATAATGGATCAAAAACTGTAAAACACTGCAAATGGCTTCATATGCATCGTTGAAAACAAAGTTGTGATCAACTGATTGGGCACCACCCATCTGTACCTCTCCTCCAATCAGCAGCAGCTGCTCCGCGCCCCCCCTCAGCAGGGTGCTTCCTGTCTGCAGCAGTGGTTGAGCGCTGGGCGTAGCGTGGTATCCCAGAGCCTCCTGCAGCAGAGCCTGGCAGCTCTCCTCCGTCAGCAGGGCCCTCAGCGCCGGCACCACCCGCTCCACCAGCTCCCCCCCCGCCATCAGGGGGAAGCGGATGTGGGAGAGGAGCTGCCTGGCGTTGGGGGTGCGCTCAGGAGTAGTGCTGAGCCACCGCAGGGAGGCCTGCAGGAGCGCCTGCTCGCTGTCATGCTGCACCTGAGGGTGGAGGTGAACAGGAAGTGAATGTTCTACAAACAAGATCAGGATGCCATCTCCCCTGCAGCTGCTTATCATGTCTACGTACAGTCAACTAACAACCTATGCCTCCTTATCCAAAGAGTTTACTACATGTTCTCTCTTCTTCCCTGGCTGGCAATAAAGATGGTAGTGGGCTGTGAGGTGTGACACTGTGTGCACAATTATTATGAAAGAGAGCATTTTGATCATATCATCATTTGATGTGATGTGTATTTGTGTAATGAGGGAGGGTGTGGCCTTAGGAGATCAACACCCTACATGAAAACAGGCAAAATGGGCCAAAAAATAGATTTAACTGACTTTTGAAAAGCACATTTTTTTAATAGTCAACAGGGCTGCAAGAAACATATTGAGGAAAAAATAAGCAAATTAAGTGCCACAGATCTGAGAAGAATCGAACGTGAAGCTACCAGGAAGCCATTATCCTCCAGTGCGGTCATACTCCAGACATGTGACCTACTGTACCTGAGGGCCCAGAAGTCTCAGGTGTTCAGAGACATGGCCACGGTGAGGGAGGCTGAAACCCCCACTGAACAAGGCACATGAGATCAAGACTGGGCCAAGACATATCTGAAGACAGATTGTGAAAGGTTTTTTGGACTGATGAGATGAGGGGGACTCTGGACAGACCAGATGGATGGGCCCGTGGCTGGATCAGTACCGGGCCCAGAGGTCCACTTCCACTCAGACGCCAGCAAGGTGGAGGTGGGTTCTGGTATGGGCTGGTATTATTAAAGAGGAGCTAGTTGGACCTTTTCAGGTTGAAGATGGACTCTAAATCAACTCCCAAACCTACTCCCAGTTTTTAGAAGACACTTTCTTCCATTAGTGGAACAGGAAAAGGTCTGCATCTTTCAGGAAGACCATGATGTTATGAAGGACACTGCTCCATCGCATGCATCCAAGTACTCTACTGTGTGTGAACCAGTGAAGGCCTTACAGATGAAAGAATAATGACACCCTTCCTCACCTGACCTAAACTCTATAGAGAACTTGTGGGCCCTTCTTAAAAGGGAGATTTACGTTAAAGGAACACAGTACAGCTCTCTGATCAGAGTCTGGGAGGCTGTGGTTGATCGTCAACAGATCCAGAAACTGACAGACTCCATCAATGGAAGGCTCATGACTGTTATTGAAGAGAAGGGTGGCTATATTGGCACACACACACACACACACACACACACACACACACACACACACACACACACACACACACACACACACACACACACACACACACACACACACACACACACACACACACACACACACACACACACACACACACACACACACACACACACACACACACACACACACACACACACACACACACACACACACACACACACACACACACACACACACACACACACACACACACACACACACACACACAGTTCGGAGGTTGTTGTGTTTAATATTCATGAGAATATTTGTCATTGTTCAAATGATAATAAACATGAGCATAAAGCATATTTGTCCACTCATATGTTGATAAGAGTATTACAAACTTCGCACATTTTTGATCTGTTCTAAATTTACCTTAGAGGAATATTTTTCAAGTTTTTAATACTCTTATCAACATATGAGTGGACAAATATGCTTTATGCTAATGTTTATTATCATTTGAACAATGACAAATATTCTCATGAATATTAAACACAACAACTCTGAACATTACAAATATTCGCCTCAATTCAACCTGGAACCTCTCATTCAATAATACAATACAGTGTGTGTGTGTGTGTGTGTGTGTGTGTGTGTGTGTGTGTGTGTGTGTGTGTGTGTGTGTGTGTGTGTGTGTGTGTGTGTTCGTTGGAGCTATGTGCAACTCAAGGCATATGCTCGAACAGGAGCTGCCTGGACGCTGCAATCATGTTGCGCACTATCCGTGCTGAGTGTGCTGACTTATCGTACAATGTCCCACTGTCTGGCTTCCTGAATAAAGTCAAGTGCTCGGCGCAGTTGTGGCGAAATGTCGATCCTCTGTTTTCATTTAAACAGCTCCTTATATCCGTTAGCGCAGCTAGCTAGCACCAGATGCTAACAACAACAATGCACGTAAGGTCTCTCTCTCGCTCGCTCGGGCCACACATACACACACACCCTCCCAGTAGCCAGTCGGTGCCTGCCGGTGAGCGTGGAAGTGTGGTCTGCAGCAAGCGGGCAGCAGGAGCGGGGCTGTCAGCATCAGCTTGTAGAATGTATTTTAAACTCGATGTGCTCTGAAACTACGGGGCGCACGAGGACAAAAAATACACATGCGTTAATCGCGTTAAAATAATTAGTGGCGTTAATTTTTTTTGGCGTAAACGCGTTATTAACGCGTTAACTTGACAGCCCTAATATATATACACATATACATATACACATATATATATACACACATATACATATATATATATACACATATACATATATACACATATATATATATATATATAGAGTTGTAAGTGAAAATAAACATGTGAGATGGGATCATTTTTGTTGTTCCTTTAGTTGCATAATAATTGTGCACACATAGATGAGGCATGTGGCGCAGTGGCCTAGTGCGTTGGTGTTGGGATCAGGGGAGGTTCAAACCCCACTGCAGTGAGCATGTCGTTGTGTCCCTGAGACACTTCACTCCATCCTGTGGGGATTGTCCACAGAGTACTGAGGATGTAAGTCGCTTTGGATAAAAGCGTCTAACAAGTGACATGTCATGTAATGTAAATAGATATTCTCCTAAGAAAGCCAAAACCTCACTTTGACTTTCTTATATTTTCAGGTTTGAAATGTATTAACATTTTGGATTGACGCAGAGCACTAGTTGTTCAATAATTAAAATAATCCTCAAAAATATGACTTGCCTAATAATTGTGCACACAGGGTAAGCTTGGCAAGGTAAATGGATACAGGGACATTGTTACCATCAGTGTTACACTTTTACCAAAAAGCTGTGGCTGTTTAAAGGAGTGAGGATGGGAGGCTGGGGGGTGAGGAGACACTGATCAAACCTCACTGTTGGGAGTGTCATCTTAATGATGGGAAGGAATAATGATGAAAGTGAAAAACTGATTCAGTGCTGAACACATTTGCTCTTTGCTTTAAAAAACAAAAACACTCTTCATACACATTATAGAATTTATTTTGTAATTTAACATACTAAATACTAGATAAAAATACAACTGAATGACTTACGTTTGCTATGAATAACAATGTATTTGTAGCAGAAGTGTGTAATGAATGATTGAGGAATGTGTTTGGCTTAATGATGGTTAAAAGATACAACTTGTGAACAACTTCTACATTCTGCACAGCTGCATTAAAGGTCACATGTCATGCTTTTCCGGTTAGTACCCGTCCCCTTGTGTGTTATGAAGGTTTTTATGCATGTAAACGGTCTGCAGAGTCAAAACCCTCAAAGTACACCCTGTAGCGAGTAAAACTCTAACACAGAAAATACCTCCCCAAAACGCCTCGTTGGTGAAACGTCATCATCCATTTGATTCTTCCGGGTACAAGATTACGTAAGCACGTACCCGGAACTAAATGGACCAATCCGTGGAGCCGTTACGTTACGTCCGCGGAGCCGTTAAGCCCCCGCTGATTGGTCCAAATTGACCAATCCACGGACTTCCTCACACACACACTCAGTGCAGGCAGCTCTGCTGATCTCTCCTCCCTGGCTGCAGGCTGATAACAGACAGTTGGGATCGCGGCGAAATTCTCTCTGCAGACCCATTCTCTCTGCAGACCCATTCTCTCTGCAGACCCATTCTCTCTGCAGACCCATTCTCTCTGCAGACCCATTCTCTCTGCAGACCCATTCTCCCTGCAGACCCATTCTCTCTGCAGACCCATTCTCACAGCGTTTATCAACCTTTTTCTTACTCAATATCAAGCCACACTTATTGTTTTTACTTCGGCTGTGACTTTGTGTGTGCTCGGGGAGAGTTTGGCTGTGTTTCGCTGTGAATCGCTAAACAAGGAAACCACACCTCCACGGAGCTTAGCGCGATTCACAACGTCCCGACCAATCAGAGCACACTGTGCTCACAGGGAGGGTGGGGGCTGGAGCTATTGGAGCTACAACGAGCCGTTAAAGGCAGAGAGTGAAATTCAGTGAATACACGTAGTTTACAGAGATGCTGTTTGAGAAACCAATGTGAGTTTGGAAAATTGCACAATATAAATCTATTCTAGTAAACCTCAACAATGGAATTATGATCAGTGGAAATGGCCATGACATGTCTCCTTTAACATCCGAGTACTAGTAATGATAACTTTACCATCATACATTTAGGTTTCTTTATTTGACTTGCTTTAACTTTTAATTGATCTTACTATGTTTATGATATGCACCAGTACACTAAAGCAAATTCTTTGTATGTGAAAATCTACTAGGCAATAAAATGTATTTTATTCTTACAGAGAGAATAAAGGTTGGAATATATTGATAAAGAAATGTTGCAGCATGTATTTCCTCCCCCCTGAGCAGTGTATGTACCTGTCCGCTGGAGAGGTACGCTGAGAGTTTGTGTAGAGGAATGTGATGCAGGAAGTCGGGGGTGAAGGACAGCGAGGCGAAGTGTGTGAGGACGAAGCGGTCCACGCAGGAGTCCAGGCGCTCCAGGCTGTACAGCAGGGCCAGCTGCTGCAGGAACAGGAAGTTTTCCTCACTCAGCCCCCCCTCCAGGTACTGGCAGCACAGATCCACCACCCGCCACACCTGGACCAACCAGCAGCTTTAGTGATCAGAGTTGCATTTCCATCATAATGACATATGCTGTTCATTTATTTACTTTTGAGGGTTTCACTCTATTTGAAGGATATAAGCACTGTGTAAACAATGACTACGCTTTATAACACTCTGTAACACACTATAGCTACTTATAAACAGGTCTTATTCCAAATGTCCTACTTCTTCCTCTATTACTACAACTCATTCTATTGAGGGGGGAGACATCAGGCCCATAACAAACATTATACAAGATATTATTCACTCACCTACTGTAGTGTGACCTTGAATTGTGGCATTGACATTTGGTAAACAGATTGTTGAAGTAGTGTTGCTGTTGTTAACCCTGCCCTCTTTCACATTGAATGCATCAAGACTGTTCTCTGTGTATGGAACCATTGTTCAGCCTGCAGTCGGGCAGGAACATTTTCCTCCAAACTCAAGGTGACACAGGGTGTGCAATTGAAATACAAATAAGTGGCATATTAGCACTTGAAGAATATTGTCACGGTAACAGGTATAAACAGTTGGCATTTTACTTATAGTACACAGTCAAATAGATGTATTATAATTGTTAATCATTATAAATTATTTTAAATACTCAACCCAACTAAAAAGATTATTGCATGAATAAATGCCAATTAAAAGAATATGATGAACCTATTCTCCATCTGGAATGATTATTAGCATTCAACACTTTATACGCTTCACTTGTGTCTATTTTGAGTGACCTTTTAATACAATACTGCAGTCGTTTGGACTACAACTGAGCAGAAACCTATTTTTCATACATACTGTAATTTAATGTGATGCACCCTAATTCTCCTACAATGTACATGATGTGTTTCACAGGAAGTGTCCCGTTGGTTACCTGCAGGAGGTGGGCCGCCTCCAGCACATACTCAATGTTCCCCCCGTCCAGCAGCAGCTCCCCGCTGTACAGGAAGTCCACTACAGCCTTCAGACCAATGTAGGACATCCCAACCAGCTCCACCTGGAAAAGGAAGAGGAAGATGCAGGTAATTGGCTTTAGAACACATCATAGCACAGAGACAGCTCTGGTTAAAGTCACAAATGACATTCTAATAGCCTCTGACAAGGGACTTGTCTCTATTCTTGTTTTGCTCGATCTCAGTGCTGCATTTGATACTATCGACCATGATATCTTATTGCAAAGACTAGAGCACTTAGTTGGCATACAGGGAACTGCTTTAGGCTGGTTTATGTCCTATCTATCTGAACGCTCTCAGTTTGTACGTGTCAACGATGAATCTTCTACGCAAACGAAAGTTAGCCATGGAGTGCCACAGGGCTCAGTGCTCGGACCTATTTTGTTCACATTATATATGCTTTCATTTGGCAATATTATAAGGAATCATTCTGTAAACTTTCATTGTTATGCAGATGATACTCAACTATATTTATCATTCAAGCCTGATGAAATTAATCATCTAAATAAAATTCAAGACTGCCTCAAGGACTTAAAAACATGGATGACCTTAAACTTTTTGATGTTAAACACGACCAAAACTGAAGTTATTGTACTTGGCCCGAAGAATCTACGAAACAAATTATCTAAAGATATACTAACTATGGATGGCATTAATTTGGCCTCCAGTGAGACTGTAAGGAATTTTGGTGTTATATTTGATCAGGATTTATCCTAAAAACGCCAACATAAAATCAATTTCAAGGACCGCCTACTTCCATCCACGCAACATTGCAAAAAATCAGGCATATCTTGCCTCAAAACGATGCAGAGAAACTAGTCCATGCATTTGTTACTTCAAGGCTGGATTATTGTAACTCTTTATTATCAGGGTGTACCAAGAAGTCAGTCAAGTCGCTTCAGCTGATTCAAAACGCTGCAGCTCGTGTACTAACCAGAGTTAGGAAAAGGGACCACATTACTCCTGTTCTGGCTGCCTTACACTGGCTCCCTATAGCACACAGGATATCATTTAAAATTCTTCTTCCCACCTACAAAGCCCTTAATGGGCAGGTGCCATCTTACCTTAAAGAACTCATTATACCCTACTATCCTACTAGGCCATTGTGTTCCAAGAATGCAGGGTTGTTGGTTGTTCCTAGAGTCTCTAAAAGTACAATGGGAGCCAGAGCCTTTTCTTATCAAGCTCCACATTTGTGGAATCAGCTTCCAGTTTGTGTTCGGGCGGCAGACACCCTATCCGTTTTTAAGAGTGCGCTTAAGACCTTCCTTTTTGATAAAGCTTATAGTTAGGGCTGATTAGATTCAGCCCCTAGTTTTGCTGATATAGGCTTAGTTTGTCGGGGGACATCTTACTTCTTCCTTCTCTCTGTCTATACCTGTGTACTCTCATGTTCCGATTAACCCAGCTTCCCCAAATTTCTTTCTTTTTGGTGTCTATATACGCTGGGATAAGGAGTCATGGATGATCCTGCGGTCCTGTGTCTTGGATCGCGAGCCCTGGATCTTGAGTCGTGGCTGTGGTCCTGGATCATAGGTCCTGGATGGATATCCTCGTGGATTCATCTTCTTATTTTTTTTTGTGATCACATTTTTATTGATGTTAATACACGACATGTACAACTACAAGCACAACATTTTTATTTATTTTTTTTCTTAAATGAAATAACTGAAAGTACACAAGAGAATCAAAATGAGATAAAAATAATTACTTACAAAATATACAAAATGCAGAATTCAGAACACACAAGACAACGAAAATAAAATAAAATAAAACAAACCCTACCCTCCCTCCCAGACATATAAACACACACACACACATATAAGGTGTTCACTAGATCAGCGCTATCAGACAGGAGTACACACACACACACACCGCAATTGAAAAGGCTGTGGATTATGGAAAGGGAGAAATCCTTCTAAAAGATCTTTGAAGGAATCGACTGGAGAGCGCCAATTGTTTATCTATCACACACACACTGTATAATTTCCTGCTGGTTCTCAGCAGGAAACCGATGGATTGTCCACTCCAAGTAGGGAATGAGTCCTTACCCCAAGTGAAGGAGTTCAAGTATCTCGGGGTTTTGTTCTCGAGTGAGGGAACAATGGAGCGTGAGATGGGCCGGAGAATCGGAGCAGCGGGAGCGGTACTGCAGTCGCTTTACCGCACCGTTGTGACGAAAAGGGAGCTGAGCCAGAAGGCAAAGCTCTCTGTCTACCGGGCCATTTTCGTTCCTACCCTCACCTATGGTCATGAAGGATGGGTCATGACCGAAAGAACGAGATCGCGGATACAAGCGGCCGAGATGGGTTTTCTCCGCAGGGTGGCTGGTGTCTCCCTTAGGGATAAGGTGAGAAGTTCGGTCATCCGGGAGGGACTCGGAGTTGAGCCGCTCCTCCTTCGCGTCGAAAGGAGCCAGTTGAGGTGGTTCGGGCACCTAGTTAGGATGCCACCTGGGCGCCTCCCTAGGGAGGTGTTCCAGGCACGTCCAGCTGGGAAGAGACCAAGGGGTAGACCTAGGACCAGGTGGAGGGATTATATCTCTTCGCTGGCCTGGGAGCGCCTTGGGATCCCCCAGTCAGAGCTGGTTGATGTCGCCAGGGAAAAGGAAGTTTGGGGCTCTCTGCTGGAACTGCTACCCCCGCGACCCGACCACGGATAAGCGGAAGAAGATGGATGGATGGACACACACACACACACACACACACACACACACACACACACACACACACACACACACACACACACACACACACACACACACACACACACACACACACACACACACACACACACACACACACACACACACACACACACACACACACACACACACACACACACACACACACACACACACACACACACACACACACACACACACACACACACACACACACACACACACACACACACACACACACACACACACACACACACACACACACACACACACACACACACACACACACACACACACACACACACACACACACACACACACACACACACACACACACACCAATTGAAAAGGCTGTGGATTATGGAAAGGGAGAAATCCTTCTAAAAGATCTTTGAAGGAATCGACTGCAGAGCGCCAATTGTTTATATTAGTGTCATTTGTCCTATTTATTCGGGCAGTTGACAGGACCCAGTGTCTGAAGGTGAGGGAATTAGGAGGCAACCATCTTTTTTGCAGCTGTTAGGCCAGCTAGTAAGATGCGTATCTTAAGCTTGGTGATATTGAGCTTGACCTTACTATTTTCATTCAATAGTAGGGCGGGTGCAGTCACCAGCACTGTCAGAGCACACGTGACATGCCAGAAGCCACTTTAGTCCAGAATAGAGCGACTGGGGGACAGTCCCACATCATGTGCATAAACGTGCCAGGGGACTTCATAGTGCATAAACTACATGAGGGATCGTCTATCATTTTCATACAGTGAAGTTTACGCGGGCTAAGATATGTTCTGTGGACATAGTTAAAGTGGATCTGTTGGTGATCGGGATTCCGAGAAGCTTCTTTTATGCTTGACCAAACACCCTCCCAACTGAAATCAGGGTCTAAAACTGGGCAGTCACGTCTCCATACTCTGTCCAGCTGTAGGTTATCGTAGGAAGCCTCCAGAAAGAAATTATACAGTGTAGATACCCTTACCCCTGTTTTTCCCTTGTACAGTAAACAACTTATAAAGAGGATGAACGGGTATAGGTTGTTGCCATGGAACACGATGTGCCTTGAGAGCAGATCTGAGCTGCAAATAGAAGAAAAACGAGCTACCTGGCAGATTGAACTCACTCTTAATTTCTTGAAAGGAGCACAAGCCCCTGTTATCATAAATGTCACTCAAGTGGTGAATACTGCTGTTGCTCCAATAGGCGCATTCACAACGCAGTACTTTGCCCACAAAGGTTCATGCGAACTTAGTTCATGCGAACTCTTTAGTTCGCATGAACTAAGTACAGATCGCGTTCACACCGGAAAAAGTCCCTGGGGGCGGATTAGGCAAATGAAGCCGCTGACGTCACTTCTTCTGCTTTGGGTTTACTGGCAGGCCGCAAACAACTTCACGGCGTATACTGCCGCCCCAAATCGCCGGCCGGAAGTCCCCGGAGTTGGGGACTGGCTTCAGTAGAAGCTGCTGGGACTCCCAGCAGCTTCTACTGAAGCCTTCCGAGTAAATCGCCAGAACGCCGACACCTCCTCATCTCCACCGCTCCCATGTTTTATTTTGTGTTGCCATAAGTTAGTCTCTCTGCGTTTCTGCGCTGGGCTAATGCTAATGCTAATAATGCTAATGCGAGGATAATAAAATGGCGGCTTCACAAAACTTTTTGGAAGTTTTACGGGGCGTGGTTTGCAATCCGCCCAGCCAATCAGAAATATAGCTCTTTTCTCACAAAAGAGCCGCTCGAAAGTCCCTGCTCTCTAGCAGGGACTTTCGAGGGGGTAAAAAGGTTCTCATTAACTCATTTTAGTACCGGCTCTTTTTGGTGTGAACGCGATAAAAGAGTTCTCATGAACTAAATTCGCATGAACCTTTGTGGGAAAAGTACCACAGTGTGAATGCGCCTATTGAGAGGATGAGACAGGTCTCCCACCAATTAGCAGACCTTTATTATCAAATATAGGAGAAAGTGTGTGCCACTTGCAGGAAATCTTACATTGTGATTCAGCTGTGCACCATATCTTGATGAGATGTGAAACTATAGGGCCAAAGCGTAATTGACATTGCCTATTTGTTAAATTGGCAAAAAGGATATCCTGCAGGTTCCAAGGTTGTACGATATTTTCCTCTATATTACGCCAAGAAACGAAAGCATTATGGTTAAGCCACACCAGTAACGGACAAAGCACAAATGACCAAAAATACAATTTAAAATTAGGCACCGCCAGACCACCACCTTCCCTCCTCCTCGGTATAGTGGATCATTTCAGTCGTGGACGCTTTGAATTCCAGATAAAGCGCAAAATAAAAGAGTGGATTTTTTTCCAATAGTCAACCGGGGGTGAGAGGGGGATCATTGAGATGACAAAATTAATCCTGGGTAAAATGTTCATTTTGACTATAGATATTCGGGTTACAATACGATTTAAAGATGGGAACATTTCTATCCCAAGATATTTAAAGTGCTGGACAACTGGGACATTGGGTAAAAATTGAAGCATTTTAGCTGACTCATTAAAAGGGGTAAGAGGGCAGATTTAGACCAATTAATCCTAAAGCCAGAGAGACAACCAAACTCCTCGGAAATAGATAATACAGGCATAGATTTAGTCGGTTTCTCCATGAAAACCAGAATATCATCTGCGTATAGCGCCACCTGATGGTGAGTGTCACGAACAGAAATCGGATGTATACTATGGGATTGGCGTATCATTTGGGCTAGAGGTTCAAGGGAGAGTGCAAAAAGTGCTGGGCTCAATGGACATCCCTGACGGGAAGATCTAGAAACAGGGAATAACGCGGAGGATAATTGCCCAGTGAGCACCAGAGCTGAGGGATTAGAGTACAGCACCTTAACCATATGTATAAAGCCATTACCAAAACCCATTTTCTCCAGCACAGACCACAGAAAGGACCACTCTAGTCTGTCAAAGGCTTTCATTGCATCAAGAGACAGCACCGCTGCCGGGTCTTTTTTGTCTACTGAAGAATCTATTATATGGAGAAGACGTCTAACATTATCAGCAGCTAGCCTTGACTTTATAAACCCAGTCTGATCACAGTTAACTAAAGTTGGCATATAATCCTGAATGCGCCTGGCAAGCACTTTTGCAAATATTTTTAGATCCGAATTTAATAAACTTAGAGGCCTGTAACTAGCCAAGTGCGGGTAGCGCCCACCTGCTTCTTCCTGTCGTCACTGTAGATACGATGAGCTCCCATTAACTCGCCCTTCAGATTACCAAAGGAGACCCTTCAAGTCCTTCCGCTAGCCCAGTTATACGGACGTTGCATCTTCTGCTCCGGTCCTCCATGTCCGCTAGCTTGAGTTGCATCATGTCCAGCGTATCCTCGTGGGTGGCTAGCATACCCGAATTTTTCACCACATCCAACCGTATCTTGCCCATCTCTGCCTTAACGATGCCGATGCTTTCACTCAGTACCATCAAGTCCGTTTGGATAGAAGTCAATTTCCCCTCCGTCTCCCTCCCCATCTGTTGGAGTTTCTCGAAGCGCGAATCCAGATAGCCTCGTTGCTTCTCAAGCACCGTGTCGGCTAACGCCTCCATGTCAGACTTCCCCCTCATCTCGGGACCCTTTTCAGGCGGGGACTTTGGCTCGATTTAGACATTGCCTTCGATCAAACACTCATTGAAGTTAAAATATATATTTTTTAAATGGTCTCAACGGTATATATTTACAGAATTAGCATCACTGGGTTGAGCGAGTTTAACCTATGCTGCCATCTTGTCCAGCTGATCACGTGACTCCGATTCATCTTCTTATTATAGACAGATGCATTTCCAAACATTTGGACTACCTATGTTGCAAATGTATTATCTTTTCAATGTACAAACGGCATCTATTGCACGTCTGTCCGTCCTGGGAGAGGGATCCCTCCTCTGTTGCTCTCCCTGAGGTTTCTCCGATTTTTCCCTTCCCGGGTTTTCTCCGGAAGTTTTTCCTTGTACGATGTGAGGGTCTAAGGACAGAGGGTCTGAGGACAGAGGGTCTAAGGACAGAGGGTCTAAGGACAGAGGGTGTCGTATTGTCATACTGATATTCTGTACAAACTGTGAAGTCCACTGAGACAAATGTAACATTTGTGATATTGGGCTGTATAAATACACGTTGATTGAATTAGGAGTTGTATATATGATGTCACTAGAATTTAAAGAGGTTTCCGGTACCTCCTAAGCGGCTGAGCACACGGAAGCTTCTAGATCTGATGCCATTCCTCTGGATATTAATGGAGTTTCTTAGAAATGTTATCTTTTGAATGATTTTCCTGTCTATGACATCCTGGAGCTGTTTCCACCTGCCATCCACAGCACAAGGCCGTAGGAACAGAGTTAAAGGACAACTGACAAAGCAGAGTTTTATTTTACTTCTGAGGTTATTCCTCACAGATCCCACTTCATTTTAGGCAGACAGCTACTGACAAAAACTGATTTTAAACTGATTTGTATAAGGATCTCAGACCAAAGACTTACACACAGCTGATCTTTGTTGTGGGTTTTGTGTGTTTTGTGCGGGGTGGAGCTCCTACTTCTCTGTTGCAGAGTTTTCTACAGCATATCTCCTTATAATCATTATCTTAGTGAAATTATTAAACCAAGAAACTGAATGAACCTGTGTTGTTAAAGTTTTGGGTTAAAGGTACCTTAGAGCAGGGGTTCCCAACCTTTATTGTGCCAAGGACCGGCAGATACATTAAAAACAATTTGCGGACCGGTTGTCAATTTGAACTGATTTTAATATTTACTCACCAGCAGGTGGCAACAGAGGCTAATTGTATTTAACAGCCTGAAGAAATACCAATATGCATCCAAAACATATTAACAACGTTTAAAACAGGATACAATTAAAACAAAAAATAAGGACCGCTTTACAAATATTAATATAATATAGGTGGCTAATTGTATGTAGGAGGTTGTCTCCTGTGTGCTCCACTTCCTATTGGCGCACCGGTAACTTTCTCTGCGCACGAGAGGCTGAGACCTTATGCTAACCAATTTTGATTTATTTTGTATGTTTTGGATGAAATAATATGACTGGTATAGGTGCGAAAAAAAATTGAATTTTCTTTTGATAAAATATTTGTATATATTTATAATTCTGCAAATATTACAATAAACTCAGCTATTTCGCGGCCCGGCAGTAACACCTCCGCGGCCCGGACCGGGGGTTGGGAATCCCTGCCTTAGAGAACCCAGATGTAGATACTATTATTACTACACCCATTATTGACAGCATAGATCCTGACCGACAATGAGTTATCTTGACATTAAAAGAATATGATTAACCTAGTCTATAGATCTTTATAAGTAAACGTAGATGAAAATGAGAGGAATGCAGTTCTAGAAAAATAAAAAGGAAACAGAATGTGGAAGGAAGACAAAAGGAAACAAAGGCTTCTGTTCAAATCATCAAATTCCCATAGTATAATCTGTTATATGCCTCACTACATGTACCTCTTCCTGGCATTTCTCCCTCATGCCCAGGGTGAACATGGCGTGGAAGTACGGGCTAGAGAGGGCCAGCAGGGCCCGGTGGGCCGGGAGCCGCCTGCTGTCGGCCAGCAGCACCACGTCACACAGCTGGTGCTGCTGCCGCTGCTGGCTGAGGCCCCGCAGCACTCCCCCCGCCTGGTCCCCGCAGTGGAACACCTGCAACACACAGGTCGAGGTCTTAGTGGGGGATTTTTAGACAGTACACACACACTTATTGTGGGTCGAAGGTTCAGTTCAGCAGTGTAGAAAGTGTGCGCAAATGTTACTCATTACAATTTTTCAGTTCGTCCTTGCTGTATGTAAAAATAACATTTAAAGAAATAATATTTGCCATCTGAAAGAATATTTTGAAAGACTCTAAAATAAGACAACAATTCTACAAAAAGGCATTAAAGTTACCCTGAGAAGATGCCGATCATTATTGGCTATATGTGGCAATAGAGTGCCACAGTGACGCGTCCTAAAACCCGGAAGTAAACTCCTTCCTTACTTTTATAATTTTCTAATCCTAAATCTATCGATCATAAATCTATCGATTGGATTTATGATTAGAAAATTATAAAAGTAGCGTAGACATGTGGATATTATCCGGCTGAACAAAACGTGATCCGTCTCTTCAATTTGCGTCAACCACAGATTTCCAGCTATTTTCCAAAGTCCTATGGAGAAATTGCATTGCTTTTTGTCGAAGGAACCAGAAGTGGTAAAATGCTAACTTACTTCCGGGTTTTAGGACGCGTCACTGTGGCACTCTATGTGTTGATTGTATAACACAATCAACACGTTGTGCCTCTTCACCTACATTTTGGTTCTTACTTCTTCACTTAAAATCCTAAAAGCTTTGATCTTATATTTAAAACTAAGGTTATTACTACTTCTCATTCTTCTAAATCTATTCTCTCTCTACTTCTCACATTCTCTACTCCTGTAATCTATTTAATTCTATTTTCTCTTTATCCAAAACCTTTCCCCTCTCTGACCTCTCAAGGTTCTACTAGAGCTGTTTGTACCTGTGTACTCTCATGTTCCGATTAACCCAGCTTCCCCCAAATCTCTTTTTTGTGTCCATATATACGCCGGGATCCTGAGTCGAGGCTGATCCTGTTGCTGTGGTCGTGTGTCCTGGATCCTCTATCCTGAGTTCTGGATCTGAGTCCTGGACTTCAAGTCGTGGCTGAACCAGTTTCTGCGGTCCTGCCTGACTCTCACCATACTACTTCCCTGATGGCTCACACAAGATTGCTGACATCCTCGTGGATTCATCTTCTTATTATAGACACATGCATTTCCAAACATTTGGACTACCTATGTTGCAAATGTATTATCTTTTCAATTTACACACGGCATCTATTGCACGTCTGTCCGTCCTGGGAGAGGGATCCCTCCTCTGTTGCTCTCCCTGAGGTTTCTCCCATGTTCCCTTTAAACTGTGGGTTTTCTTCGGAAGTGTTTCCTTGTACGATGTGAGGGTCTAAGGACAGAGGGTCTAAGGACAGAGGGTGTCGTATTGTCATACTGATATTCTGTACACACTGTGAAGACCACTGAGACTGAATGTAAACGTAACCATGTTTGTTTACAAGAAACAAATTATAAAAAATATGAAATGTTTCACGTTCTTAAATGTTGACTCACTTTTAATAATAGAAAGTAATAAATATATATATATATATATATACATATCCAAAAGTAAGGAAACGTATTTCCTGGGAGTCACTTTCAGGTGTATTTCTCTACTGTACAGAAGCTGCTTCCTTCTTGTTTGTGTTTATTTGTTTCAAAGTCTGGCTCAGTCCCCTACTTACTGACAAACACATACACACCTGGGAGGATTCACCGATCCGCTTGGGCCGACACACTTGACTCGGTTTGCCGTTGTCCATTATCTTCCCTTAGGCAGACACCATCCATCCACACACACACACACACACACACACACACACACACACACACACACACACACACACACACACACACACACACACACACACTAAAATGAGCAGCATCCTGTCTCCTTGCTGAATATTGGCCCTCATACTGTTAGCTAGGAAACACAGACAGTCAAAAACAATAATAACAAAGAACTATGTAATGTCACTGTGGGAATCAAACTCTAGAAAGCTGTGATAAACTGACAGTGCTTACATTAGTCGTCTCGTGGAGCAGCTGAGCACAGAGATACAGTCAGCATCTCTTGCTGCAGGTTAGCACTTTCAGGAGGGAACGATCAGCACGAGGGCTTTCTAACGACGACAGACACGAGATCGCATCCCGGGAAGGTCTTTGGATCACAGTGTCTTCTTATAGAGACAAACTCCTGAAATACATAGTGTTTTAAACCATAGCAAGAGCTAAACAAGGTAGCATATCGCCTGCTAGTTGAATAAACAAAACGGCTTCTGGTTTAGTTTTTCAAAATAAACTACTGTGCGATAGCTTTTTAAAGGGTTTTTTGTTTTGTTTTTCAAGATAAATAATTACTTGAAGTTATAGCAGTCACATGTTATTTCTGTTTATTGTAAGCAAGCTGTTATTAGCGATCATATTGTTAACATCCACTCCACCTCCCCATTTTACTTATCCCTTGTAATTTTGCCATTTTATTTTGAAGCCGAAACCTTTCAATCCGGTGGCAAACATCCGGGAAGTAGCCTGATGGACCGATCATATCCAGCTCTGTGCGAGCGCGTTCAATAAAAGCAATATTACGGAACGTTTCAAAGACATTTAACTCTTCCATGATCCATACTAGTAAGTAGGGCTTGCTGAACGTGCATGTAGTGCTGCATTCGTTTTAATAAGGATGATATTACTGGTGATGACGAGCCTTATGAAGCTTTCCAGCCAATTGGTTCGCGAAAGGGTTCATTTCATGAGGCTTCATCATGGGCTTCATTTGAACACAAACCCCCCTGTTGGTCAAAGTGTGTAAAACAGGCAGATTTGACATCTCAACAGTGTGCTCTCTCATACCGAGTTCCCAATGAGTAAAGCCTCACCCCCAGTTAACACCGGGTCCGTCTGCGTCGCGTTTTGGCCGTGTTGCGCCACAGCGTTTGCAAAGATCGCGGCCACTCTAGTCAATGGGTGCTATTCCACCACACGTGGCGCGTTACGGCTCAGAAGCGTCCCAGAAGCGTCTCGGCGCAGGGCAACTCTAAAATTAGGATGAATCCTATTTTTGACGTGATGCAGCCGTAAGGTAATGTCGGGCAGGCAGGAAGTGGAGCGTTCAGAGCATATATAGCATATATATATACACACACAAACTAATTTTGCAGACCCTATCCCTCTGTCTTTCAAGTAGGAGGAGAAATGCCAACGTTCTGCTCCGGTTTACAGGCACTGTGTAAATTATATATTGTGGTGCCAAGGAAAGGGAGTCGGAGGCGGTGTGTTTAGAATGGAGTTCCACTCTTTATTATAGGTTAACATCCAGAAGGTAATACACGTCTGCTCTACATGACAAGATAGCAGGACTGAATAGCTAACGCTACAGGTGTTCCCACTAAAGGGTCCGTGTAGCAACACAACAAGCAAAGTGAATTATGGTCCACAATATGGTGTCACCACACAAGCCCCCTCAGAATTCACAAGTAAACAAAATCTGTATGGTGGGGAGGAACCACACGCCTACCCCCACGAGTCCTGCGCACCGGAGCCGGCACAGTGACTTCCGCCTGTGCAGACCCCGTCAGAGGAGGGATCGGAAAAACAGGTCCACACCCCCTGACAGGAATCAAAGCCGGAGGGCGGCCCCATCTCGGCGGGCGAGCCAGCACCCCCGGCCGGTCCACGTCCAAATGAGCAGCCTTCACCCGGTCAATCGAGACGTGCTCAGCCTTGCCGTCCATGTCGACCACCAGGTGCTTGTCACTGTGCTCCAAGACCCGGAAAGGTCCATCGTACGGGGGCTGCAGGGGGCCTCTGTGTGCGTTGTGCCGTATGAAGACGTGCCCGGCCGAGCGTAGCTCCGCGGGAACTTGGGACCCTGGCACACCGTGCTGCGAAGTCGGAACCGGAGCGAAAGCCTCCGCTGCGTCTCTCAGGAAAACCCGCTGGGCCGTGGCAGACCAGGGAGCTGATGCATTCGGGAGGAAATCCCCTGGAACTCTCAGCGGCTGCCCGTAGACCATCTCCGCTGTAGAGCACTGCAGATCTTCCTTAGGTGCGGTCCTCAGGCCCAGCATCACCCAGGGCAGCTTGTCGACCCAGTTACTGTCCGTAAGTCCGGCCTTGAGGGCCGCCTTCATGGAGCGATGGAAGCACTCGCAGAGGCCGTTAGCCTGAGGGTGGTAAGCGGTAGTCCTGTGTAGTGTTGCACGGTGTACCAATACTTGAAAGGTACCGCGATACCCTGCCGTTAAAAACGGTACGATTCCTCCGTTTCATTAGTATCGGTACTTTAAGAATGACGGGGAAAAGTACTCCGGTGAGAAAGCGCCGTTTTAATAAGAGCCGTGTGTGTTCAGCACTCTGCTTCCACTCCCTGCACTGCAGCCGTGCCTGCAGTCCCGCCCCTCTCACGCACGTTCTATGTCCCTCCCCTCTCTCGTGCACGCGGCCACGCGCTAGCTGCCAGAGCATGTGAGAAAACGAGAAGCATGACTGCAAGTGGAAGTGCAACTGCCGCTGCGCCTCGGCTTGTTGACAAAAAAGACGGCAGAAGCGAAATTTGGAAGTATTTGAGCTATATCTCTGACAGTGAGGGCAAGCCTACGGACACCACCAGGCCTGTCTGTGAGAAATGTTTTAGATCCCTGCAAACCAAGTGAGCCAACACATCAGACTTGGCTAAGCACCTGCCGACCGGAATCCAGAGCTGTTTAAAGAATTTAAAGACAGACAGGTTAGCGAATGTGATAGATAACATAATTACATCATGCTCAAGCCCATGCCCTCACATCTAAGTCGAACAAGTGTAATTTATTGTGTGCACAAACGAACGTTGTCGTAGTTAGACTAGGCAATTAATGGCAATGATAACTGTCTAATATGGCTATATTTTTAGCTAGCAGAGGTGTCGCACCGCCCTTGGTGACGCGGTGCCCCAGGAAATCAATGTCAGACACCCCGAACTGGCACTTTGCACGATTGATGATTAATCCGTGTTCGTTGAGCCGCGTGAAAAGGGCTCGGAGGTGGGACAGGTGCTCCTGTACTGAAGCGCTGGCGACGAGTATGTCGTTGAGGTGGACAAAGACAAACGGCAGGTCCCGCAGCACCGAATCCATCAGGCGCTGGAACGTCTGAGCGGCATTCTTGAGCCCAAAAGGCATCCACAGGAACTCAAAAAGTCCAAAAGGTGTTATCACTGCTGTCTTGGGAATGTCCAGGGGGTATCCACGCACCAGGTCCACCTTGGAAAACATCCACGTACCGGCCAGATGTGCCGAAAAGTCCTGAATGTGCGGCACCGGATAGCGGTCAGGCGTCGTTGAGTCGGCGGTAATCCCCGCACGGGCGGAACCCGCCGTTCGGTTTGGGGACGACGTGCAGGGGGGAAGCACAAGGACTGTCGGAGCGGCGGACAATGCCCAGGCGCTCCATGGTTGCGAACTCCGCCCTCACCACAGCCAGTTTAGAAGGGTTCAACCGCCGGGCCCTGGCGTATACCGGAGGCCCCTCGGTAGTGACGTGGTGCTCCACACCATGCTTAGTGGTAAGCGCAGAGAAGGTGGGCAGCGACATGTCTGGAAAAGCGGCCAACAGTCTGAGAAAAGTGTCTGCCCCCGACAGCGAGCCCGACAGCCCGTCGTACGCTGCGCTGCCAAGTGTGCACACGAGGGAAGAAAACATTAAGGCATCAACCAAACGCCTATTCTTAACGTCCACTAAGAGTCCATGAGCACACAAAAAATCCGCTCCGAGGAGGGGAAAAGAAATGTCCGCTGTCACAAAATCCCAGCTGAAATGCTGTCCTCAGATGCACAAACACATAGGCCTCATGCCGTAAGTGCGAATGGGACCGCCGTTAGCCGTAATCTCCGTGAATAAAATCCGGGGATCTTTCCCCCCCCTAGCAGATTTAGCATTTTCTCAATTAGCCGAGATGGCTTGCTGTCTCCTAGGCCTTGAATGTCAAGTATCTGGCGGGCCATCTCCTTAGCAGATAAGCTAAATGTCTTAAGGAGAAGAGCCTTAATCGCCTCATATTTGCCATGGTGTGGGGGGTTGTTG